>JAGFPH010020370.1:0-14300 GCA_018207615.1 Philaenus spumarius
ATAGGAACAGTGTTGACTTGAAAATATCAGTTCTCTGAAAAAAAAAATGAATTGTTGTTTCTTATCCAGACAAACTATTTTTCCCTCTTCCACTGATCCCTTGGCTGATATTTTATCAGATGACGTTGTTTTACATATTACTGTTAAATGTTGAATATAGTTAAACATACTGTGACTAAATACTATAGGTTAGAACCTTTAGGCTATTTTTTTATTATTCTTGTATTTCTGCTGCCATAGGCCTAGGATAGCCTGGGGTCGAATATTAAATTTGTGCTGAGCCCTGCAATGTAGGCTACAATTCAAGCTATGGTCTTTAACCTATTTTTAGTTTTCAGACTGTTTTTAAAGAAGCGTTTTCTTTAGAAACGAGGTTTTGTTCAGAGCAAATGTTGTTTTTCTGAAAACGGGCATTCTCTGTTTTTAAGAACGTTTCTTGTTTTAGTGTTGAAGGCGGTTGAGTAGGCCTAAAATGTTTTTATTACAACATTCGTTAATTTGTGTTTGATTATTATTCATTACTTTGTTTATTTAAAATTATTCCCTAAAATATTAATAAAACCATGAAATACCTTTAACCCTTTGACCACCATGCCGTTTCTACTAGGACGCTCCGAATACTGCCAAGGTCGACTAAGCGAGACATTGCATTGAGCGCCAAGCCACTGTTGTGTGGGATTGTCTAATACTGCCAAGCCTATTTTCGGTATTTTGACGTACGTTTACATAAACCATTGTAGCTTAGCTAATATCAAAGCTAGAATAATGCTTTTGGTCTCGTTTTGTTTGGAATTAAAAGTACTACAACTAAATTTACAAAAAATGGTATTAATTCCACTTTTACATGTGTACTATAACTGAAAAGGTAAAGGAAACACATATTTGTATACAATTTTTAAGTTTAGAGCCTAATAACTGTGTAAAAAAATATTTTTCCTCTAACCTTATATATTATGCTATTCCCTATTTTATTGAGAATAACTCCCGAAAATTTAAAAAAAAAAATATCAACATTTAAAATATGTATTTGCGTTTTTTTTACGCAGTCCCGGTTTTTTTTTTTTTGGGGTAGAGCCCTTTTTAGAGGATCACTCATTGCTATTGTTGTAAGAAACAAGATTCACAGCTCTGAACTCACTAAACACTTACTGTACACAAAATGTATCTCACTTTAGTGTAATAACAGAAATAATATGACAAAAACATTCAACTATCATAGAACTACTCAGTAAAACTAGCGGGAAAATATACAGCCTATTTTCGGTATTTTATAGGCTACGGTACATAAATATTTTATAAATAAATATGGATCCACAATCACAATACACATCCGATAGATTTTCCCTCGTTCATTTGTTATGTAGTTGACATTTAGAACCAAGATTGAATTTTTTTCCTTACACAATAAAAAATGTACCGTATTTATTTATACCGTATTCATACAGGTATTTATTTTGCACAGCTATACAAACTTTTAAAATAGACATAAACTAAAAATATGTTGTTACAATATGAAAGGCCACATCTTATCCTCTTTATAAGTTTAGAAAACATACAGGTTTAGGTAATACAAGTACTAAATAAACAAAATACTAAAAGCCGATTATAACGGCCGTGGCGCTGTTCAGACAAACTGCCGGAGCCGATCACGTCGGCCTATGGCGGTATTCAGACAACTTTTGAGAGCCGATGTAATCGGATGTGGCGGTATTTAGACAGTTAGTAAAAACCGATTAGATCGGCCCTTGGCGGTCAAAGGGTTAAAAATATGTTGTTAAAGTAATAAGAAATGTGAATTTTTTAAACTTAGTTTTTACATTATGACCAACAGTTTTAACAAAGTACTAAATAGAAGGTTGTTTTTAAACACATGTAACAAAACGAGGTAATAGTATACAAAGACTGAGTCAACATCAAATTTTATGATATATTAGTTAGACAATATATTGAAGAAGAACTAACTAAAAAACTACGTGTCGGATACGTTATATATAGACAATAACGTTAATATAAAAACGTACATATGTTTATACTTTTGAAAGATACTGTGACTGAAGACCGACAAGTAACTAAACGTCGGGAACCTTGCAGATAAGCTTACCGAGCGATAAGAAAGTCAAAGTCCAGCTTTGAGTGTTGTTCAGTCAATCTTATAGGCTACTAATGACAATGGCATCTTGATCTACAGTCAACCGTTTTTTTTTTTTAAGTTTGTGGTATTACGATAATTAGTTTCTGTGTGATTTTTTTAGTTCTTGTAGGTACAATATATACGCGAGAAAAAAAAAATCGTCTGAAGTTCTAACTTATAATTTTTAGTCGCAGTATGTATCCAATTTGTAAACACATATTATATTATATAAGTTATTTTATTAATTATTGTTTATTATTATTACTATTCTCGGCAGGGCCGTTGTCAGCTTTGACGGGCTCCGGGCAAAACTGCTTCGCCGGGCCCCTCTCGCAATAATATTTTTCTAACAATCCCTTGTGGTTTACCTTATAACTTCCGTTCCGCCGGTCGTGGTCGAATTGTTGCGCGTAGGCGCATGCAATTGAGCAATCACATTGAGGGAGTTTGGTGTTTAACTAATTTAGTTCGGTTTTAGTAGCTGTTGGGTAAATTCTCATTACACTTTTGGGATGGTGAATAAAATAAGTCCAACAACAAATATTTTTCTAATAAACATGTTGATATTATATTTTTTTTTAATTTGTAGCCACTGCAATTGAGACCAAATCTCAACTTCGTCAACATTTTATACCTAACGTTGCAAAAACTAACGTTATAACATCAGCAGTTTTCTTTTCTTATGTGAAAGCTGTGATTTTTTTTTGGCTCGCCGGGCCCCTCTAAAGCCAAATGACCCGAGAAAACCGATCTGACTACCGCCCTGATTCTCGGACTGTAAGGAAAGGCTACATTATCTTTTTTGTGCTATCAGCGAGGTTTACGAATGTAAAAACTCCGAAGAATTTGACATTCAGCTACACAGCACTTAGATACAGAAAGTGATCCAGCAACTTTTTCATTATTAATGATTTCCGACATAAAATTTTTTGTTTTTTTAGTTAATTCTTGTTCAATATGTTGTTTAAACTAAAATGTCATAACATTTGAAGTTGATATGTTATTTGTATACTATACCCAGTCTTTGTATACTATTACCCAAAACAATAATAATATTACAGTAAAACAATCCATTCTAAATAGTAACAGACCAGTAATTTAACCTGTTTTTTTCAAACTGTTCTTTTTCTTCAACAAACAGTATGTTTTCATTGGGCAATAAGAACAGAACCGCCACTTACTACCCTGATTTAATATTGGTGCCACTGTTCATGTACCTTGGCCATATGTTCTCCTTTAGTTTTTCATTGCTTTATACTTTTTCCTGGAATCTTATAAGTTCCTTTGTGAAATGTATGACACATGTTTGAAGTGAAATTTCTCTAGCCGTGGTAGGCCTGGATCAGACGAAGAGTGAAATGCTTCCTCTTTTCCGACTCCAACCTGCAGTTGAAAAAAATAGTAGGAGAATCTTCTTAGTGTAAGAAGAGAAAGACAATCGTTTCTACTCTCTCTGTCGCATACGTCATAGACAGTCTACGGGCTTGTACTGTGTTAATACTTAGCATAAGGAACAATTAGACGCTTGCATGTTATACTGTACCCTATATTAACTGAACACGTTTTAATATGTATTTAAATTTTGTTGAAGCATTACAGCTTATGGATGAAATCAGCTGTTAATATGTTTGAATCAATGTTTATTGTTTTTAATTATTTTTGTTTACTTCGCTCTTCAAAAGAAACCACTTAGGGCTACAAACTATTATCTAACTGACTCCATGCCATTAGGGGTTTTCAACATTGTAAATGTACAGAGCCTATAATTTAATATTTTATTCAAAGACCTGAAATACATTTTGGAAAACAAAACAAAAAAGGTCATACACGTAGGCTGACTTAAATCAAAGATTTTAATCACAAAAAGCCTATTTTAAATCCAATCGTTTAGGCAAAACAATATTATTCTTTTAAAATTCACTCATTTTTTACCGTTAGTAGGAATACTCTTAAAAGTATCACCAAGAGTCCAAGAAAGTTTAAAATATTGTTTTATTTTTCTAGACCTTATTTGTTTCTTAGCTGTCTAGAATGAATGATAAACAAAAAGGATTGTAAAAATACATACATTTTTTAAAAATTATTCCTAATCTTAAAGCCGATTAAATGATATAACAAAATATATTAGGTACTTTTCTGTTAGCGACCACACCATCAGTACTAGCTTCAGAGAAGATTTAGCTACTTCAAAATACTGTGACTAAATACCATTATAGGTTGAACCTTTTAGGTTTTTTTTAATTATTATTCTTGCATTTCTGTTGCCATAGGTCTGTTGCTAGGGTCGAACGGTAAAGTACCATATATTATTATTTGCATATAATATTGCAAAGAGAGCAATACATAAAATCAACTGTTTCTAGAATCTGAGAAGTTTTAACGAATGATAGTGTCACTCATTTAAAAAAAAGTAATATCAAAACAAATTCAAGTAAAAATTAGCAAACACATTTTGTATTCTTATTATTCGGGAAATAATATTACACATTTTACTAATTTACCTAATTTTGTTTCAGTTTTCAATAATGGAAAGTAACCTAAAGTCAGAAGATATCAAACAAGATCTTAGCGGAATTGTAATAAAGGAAGAAGTATCTTTTGAGCTGATAGAAGTACCAAGTTGTATTGATGAGATAAAGGAGGAAAGTGGGATGATAAATGATGTAAATGAAGAAAAAGCTTGTTTTGATCCAACAGATATCCAAAGTTTTACTTCTGATATTTTAAAGGAAGAAAATATATTAGTAAATCTGATAAAAAAAGAAGATCTGAATGATATTGATGTAAATGATGATGATGATTTTATAAAAGAGGAAAAAGAGATAGATTATGTTTGGTAAGTTTATTGAAAACATAATTATGCTAAAAATATATGATAACAAGTTCCATTACTGTAGGCTTATTTACAGTAGAACCTCCATTAACCGAGATAATTGGGACCCAGCAGACCTCGGATAACCAAAAACTCGGATATTACTGTAGGCCGTAAGAAAACCATTGCGGTGCGAGTTCCCGCATAATTTACATCGTTATAGGCTGATTTGGACCCATACTTACTTCAAAATCTATTTTATTTGGCTTTAAATAATATAGTTTTAAATAAACAAAGAAAGTATGATAATGTACTCAAATGAAAGAAATAGGATACTGTAAGCTACTGCAATAAAACCCACAAAAATTCATGCCTCTAAAGTTTTTTACTGCTAGCTTTTTTCATCGGTTGTGTAGCCTCTTCTTTATTTGAATACTGTTGAGATTACACACTTTCCACCTCTAATCTTTGACTGTCACTTCCCCAACACCTAAATAACTTGCCACTTTTCTTATTGAATCACCTCCATTTAATCGTTGATTTAATGATAAAACAACATGCTATTCCTTTCCAATCATAATGACACTCTGATTCACAAAGTTTAACACCAACACAGACTAAGAACATAATATAGTAACAGGGGAAAGAAACAACTCGTGGGAAAGGAGCACGAGTCCTAAATATGATGCCACGAGGAGGAGAGTGTAAACAGGCTGCTTCGTCATTCACTATACTACTTGTCCTCTAAAGGTCACCATACTATTGCTTTGGGTAAGGTGGGGGAATGTTTTCAGGATGTACAAGGCAAACCACAGTTTTGTTTTATTTCTGTTCAATCTAACACAAAATTCAAGCCACTGTCTAATAATATACAGTAATAAAATAAAATATTACCTTTTTTATACTCAATCATGTGGCTACTTCTTAGTCTTATTAATTAGACGCGTTTCGAGGTCGAAACCCCTTCTTCAGTATTTCACTCCGTAGAGTTCGTCAAACATTAAATAAACACTTAAATAAAACAAAAAACATTACACACACACACAAGTTTTTACATTTATAAAAAGTCTGTAGGTGCACACCGTTTCGTGGTCCGCAGACTACTGGCACTTGCGGTTAGGACAAGTTTAAAGGTTAAACAATTCATATCGGCTATTCGTATCTCATTGCGGTTTCAAATAATGAGTTTGATTGAAATGATAGCTGGTCATTAAGAATGTAATCTGGTGTTTGTTTAAAAGCTTTGTATATTTCAAACTCTTCAATTGCGTTCAACATTGGTCATTTTTTGTTGATATGGAGTGGTGTCATGTTGGATTCAAAGTTGGTATACGAATGTTTGCTATCAATCAAATATTGCGCAAAACTCGACTTATTAGCGTACAGGCTACTTTTAGCCAAATGTTCTTTATATCCCTCCATGAATGATCTGCCTGTCCGTCCGATGTAAAAACATTCGCAGTCATTACATGCGTATTCCTTAGAATGGAGGACATTATTTCGGTGTAGTTATTAGCGACGTATTTCTTCCTGTCTATTTTCGTCATATTAGTAACTTTATGTCGATTTATTTCAACACATTTATTGCCGCCATTTTGTTTTGGATGATCCGATTTTTATTTTCTTTATGTCATTTTCTTAGTCTTAAATAGACCTTTAAAATAAGGCTTCACATGACCATACTTCCTATTTAAAAATTTTGAGTTGCCTCCAAAATCCCCCATTTTTACCGGACACTCAAAATTTTTGATTGCTTCAAAAGATACTTTGAGTTAAGTTAGTATCGTTCCTCAAAGGATATTTGTTTGTTTTAACAAACACAAAAGTTAAACGGGGGGGGGATGTGACTTTATAACCACCCTGTATATACAAATGAATATATATACATTTTAGGGGCAAATGCCCCTATTAATATTGAAACAAACTTTAATATTTTGTATAGTAATTTTAGTTTTTAAATACAAATTAAAAACCTATACACATAAACTTAAAATATTTGTTTGTTTACAAATCATACTCGGCTGTTTTTCATTGCAATGTATTTCTTTAAAACCAGCTGGGCTTTAATTTTTATATAAAAAACAAACAAAACAGCTGGGCTTTTGAATTTGAAATTAAAACAAATAGACAAACCAGGTTTTCGTGCTTTTTTCGAGTTAAAAACCTAAAGCCAGTTTGCACATCTGCACACACAGATGCATGTTTTAAGGGTCTGTTGTAGTGGCGGCCATCTTGACTTTTTATCCCATAAGAGCAATGTTAAATTTCAAACCATTTATTTCGTTTACTTTTTATCATAAAATTGTTTGCAAGGTCTCATTTTAAGCACAGTCACAATACGCATCCGTCTTGCAATTTACATTAAAAAAAAAATTTGTTATGTAATTAACATTTTGTGAGTACAAAGTTTGAATTTTTTTCCTAACACAATAAAAAAATAACAATGAAAAATAATTTGCAAGCCGGATCCGAAATTTTATAAAGAATATTCAGTTTTTTTTTTCAACACTAAATTGCAAAAGATAGACTTATAAAATGGTTTGAAATGAGGCAATGTCAGCACAAGAAATTGCACTGTTTAGATAGGGATATAGTGAGAGGCGCTTTCGTTTCCGGTGGCTTTCTCGTTTACTGGAGCAGACCCTTAATGTATAATATGTGGGGGTAAATCTTAAAACAAAAAGCCTTATCGATTGCAAAGTTTCCATGTAGCGTATTAATAATATAGATTGTTGTTAGTTAATATATATCATTTGTTATATTCAAACAATATATATATATTGCTAGTGTCTCGATTTTAGGCTTTAAGTTTAATAGCAAGAATTAAAATAAGCAACTATTTCTTTGGCCATAAAAATTAGGCTACTTTGGATTTTCCACATTAAATAATAGGCTACTTGAAATGTTAGTAAATATTTATTATAAAATGAAAAATAAAGGTACAAGGCTGCTACATAAATAGAAATAAAAATGTGAAACTTACAAATATTAAACGGCGATAGCGTCAAGCAAGTGGGCAACAGTAACACAATATAGTACCCAGTACAGCAATAACAGAATTACCTCTGTTCTGGCTCTAACATATAAGAAAGCTCTAACCATTATTGTAGTACTGAACAGCCAATCACAAACAATCAGCTGATAGCAGCAGGGTTGCAGAATATGTACGGAAGCCCGAATGAGATTGTGACAGTGTCTACTACTGTCAGTTTTGTCTCCATTTTCATGGGCGATGTGTTTTATTGTGTTGAATTCCTCTTTGTTTCAAAACTTCAAAAGTATTGCTGGCAGTAAATCACAATAACAAATAGTTATTTATAAGCATATCCGGTTGCTCTAGATCATAAACATAATCTTTTATACTTTTAAGCTAAGCTAGTTTACATGGCTTTCAAATCACATCATCATTGTCATATTTATTATTTGTTTGCTTTAGTATTGAAATAACAGAAATAAAACCAGGATTGCTAGATTAACCTTAGTTAAAATTATAAAAGCTAAAACCTTCACAGTGCAAAATGAATAAAAAAACTACGGCAGACTAGTTGTCATTTAAATTTGAAAAAACAAAACTGCAACAAGGAACTGATTTTGTAGTTGTTTAGCTGGAATTAATGCTTTATAACATTCTGTGTTTTGTGTTTAGGCCTGAAGGTGATCTATTAGAAACGGACCCGTTGGCTCTTCCTGAAATAAAACATGTAAGTAGTGTTTATTTTATTTTTATTCTGTTAATTTCAGGAGTTCTCCGTGTCATTAATTGTTTGTAGCCTAATTTAGAAAACACAAATAGTCTGAGTTATTTTCCGTTCGATTGTATTTTATCATTTGTATTGGTATTTTTCTCATGATCGCTATCTGTTACAAAACTAGTAGGCCTTAGCAGTACTAGGACGGCTACACCGATGTTTATTTTCTAGTGATAAAATTGCCTATTTTGGGAAATCTAAACTATACAGTATAAAAACAATGAAAAATAAAACTATTAACAAAAAACTACATTACTAATAAAATAACACATCCGTTTCAAAAAAGAGAAACGCTTATTTATTTTTTAACACTAATTGTAAACAACAAAAAATTGACTATGATGTGAAACGAACGAATCTGATGATCATTATAACCTCAAACAACACGGAATCACAAAATCAAAATTTACAGACTACTAAACAGTAAAACAAAAGTGAACTGTTATGACTAAGAACCTTTCCGGCGAAAACTTTAAATGTCGACCGGGTAAAATAATGTTGACATTTCGGCTTTGCATTTCATTTCTGGTAACATGCTTGTATGCATGTTGGCTCTAGTTTAGAAAGCTACAAGAATATCATATCACAGTAACAGTTGTCGGAGAAAAGATTTTCTCATAAAAATTCGGGGGGAAAATATCGGTTAGTCAATTGTTCCGAAGTAACGAATTATACAACATATATTATAGTATACAGGACTGGTAGGCATACGCACGGATTATGCAAGACGAAATTATTATAGTCATGTCGTACATAAAACACAAGACGTGTCTTTACTGTTTAGGTTTTGGACTTTTTTCATCAGAATAATTGTGTTTTCTTTGTGACTTGAAGTAAACGACAGTTGTCTAGCTGTTTTAACCAACGTGACGTCTTGATTCCATATTTGTTCCATTTGTCGAGATAGTTTGTTGTGATTAGGCCTATAATATGAATAAAGAAGGTTGGATAATTTTCTAAGTTTCAATTGTTGACACATTGTCTTAATTTTTTATATTGAAATAGCTTTTATTGACTCATTTTTGCTTTTTACCTATAAAGAAATTGATTATTCATTTTAATTCTTCACTACCCGAATTTATCGGGTATTGAATTCCTCACTACCCGAATTTATCGGGACTGAATTCCTCACTATCCGAATTTGTCGGGTGTAGCAAAAATACTCGCCCGTATTTTAACGTATATTTCGGACCCGCCCATCTCTCGAGTAGTGAAAAAAACCTGTCCGAAACCCGAAAATTTGGGTACCCGCAGACCCCTAATTTATATACATTATTATATATCAAATTAAAGATTGAATTTGCTGATTGAATTAAAGATCTTTTAAACTGCTTTTTATTTCATATTGATAGATCAAACGATTCGAAAGTTATTAATATTATAATGAATTAATCAAATATATTTAGGCCTATATATAGATTATACGAAGATGAACAAATGTTTCCGAAGCTAAATGAATAGGTATCTTCTTTAAATTTGTATAAACAAATATATTGATGATATATAAAACGTTATATTTATATACAGTTTTATAACCTGAAAGCAAATCTTATAACATATTATAGCATACATAGTTCTATAACTCATATTTAAAAAAAGATATATTATTGATTGAAGTTGTAAACATATCCCCAAAGTATAATCTACCCCTAGGTTGTGTTTAAGAATTACAGATGATGGGTCAAATCATCTGTTATATTATATTGTTACTCATGGACGTACACTCGCTTTTATATGAGTTGATGATGCATTGTGCTTACTCTGTATATTATTGTTAGTGGAAAATAAATATATTATTATTATTAAAAAAAGGAGACATTACACTTAGTTTGATTAGAAAATTGAAATAGATTTGTAATGGAAAAATTTTAAGAAATGGCTTATTAAAGCATGTTATCTTGTTACAGGAAGATGAATTCCAAAACACAAAGAAAGAAGAAACAGTGGCCAGTCTGTCTGAGAGCTCTAGCAGTAAAGGTAAATTTTATTTAGTAAAACAGTTTATTTGTATTTACAAGCACAGAGTGAGATAGTTCTCAGAGATAATATGCTTCGGTCAGGAGAGCAAGTTTTATCAAGGTTGGCACCACTGCTATATATATAACATGCAGTTCATGGGCACACTGATAATTTAACACTGTTCATTAAATTATAACTTAAACTCAGACTAAGTAAATTATTTCAAGTGATTCTAATGGTGTTAAACATGTATTCATGGTCAAGACATTCGGTTTTAACTGTACAAGTATTTATTTTTGAAATAAATCTTTAAATATTTATTAACCCTAGAACCGGCAGACAGCACGAATCGTGCTGTCACTCCAACACATTTGTAACGCATGATTGTATCGAATATTTGACTAACAAAAATCATCCAATCTCAAAAAGACAAAAACCGTTGGAAAGGAATTGATTTAAACTTTAATTTTTGTATTTACAAGTTTTTTCTAAAACGTATATTTACATATGTAATCATCGTTGCAGTTTATTAGTTTTCTACAAATCAATCGGCGCCCGTAAATTCATTCTAAAACGTAACGTAATAACTCAACTTTCGTCCCTATCTACAGCCCGCCCAGTTCTTTTTCTGAGTTAAACCTATATACCATTGGATCTGTCACAACATTATTTCCATTATTATCTGTCATTATTTCCTCTAAATAATGTAGCCAAAATCCGTCCAAAACATCTATAGATATGGGGGCGTTTTGTAGACCCTTGCAATTGGTCAGTTTTCCAACCAATAAACACGTGATATGGGTGTGATCCATGTCTATATTTAGAAATGTTTTGATATGGCTTTAAAGTGAATGCTTCAAGCTATGATTTCGTGTAAACCAAATATGTTTTGCTAGAAAGGTTTGTTGTGTAGGACCGTGGGAAACTCAGTGTTTTTTGGCCTCAAACCAAGGTTCAAATTCAAACCCAACGGACATTTGTAACATGTGACGAATAGCAGTTGAAGCGCGCTGAAAAGGATGAGAAGTTTCCTCACTTTTGTTATTCAAGTAAAGATAATTCAAACACTTTTGTGAAATAGGAATTTACAAGTATACATTTCTTTTCTTTGATTTGTTCTCTAAACTTTGTTATAATAATATTTCATTTTTGGGCAATGCATATATGTATTAGTAAATTACATTTCAAACTTGGCATAGTTTTGTTGGGAGCCTTGTAGTATTAACATTAAAACTAGTGTTTTCAAAATAAGAAATTTGAAATTGGTAAATATTTTTATACAGTTCTATTTAGAACTAAATTAAAAAACTTTTGACATTTATGAAAAAAATTTAAAAAATGTTTATTATTTTTTATGTAGGCCTAAAGTTGAACTTTTTCATTTCGTTACTGAACATTTTTTGTGTTTTGAGCTAATAACATTGTAAACTTTACATCTATAATTTTTTTACTGGCATATATAAATTCTTTGAACCTTTCTCTACAAAAAAGCTATGGAACACTTTTGGATTGGGGTTCATTTACTATTTTTGGCGAATTTTTGAAAAAATGCTTGCACAATCTATTTTCTTTAACATTGCCGGTTCTAGGGTTAATCCAGGATCATGGTAGTAAAAATAGTTTGATCCCAAAGCTGAACCGTTGACGTGAGTTTAGCGAACTTCTAAAATTAAGTTTATGTTTTAGCGTTTCAACCAATTTGGGAAATTGGTCTACTCTTGAAGGCGCTGAATAGTTGCCTGCGTGTACAAAATATATTAGTAGAATTTTTTCTGTATTATAAATATTTTCTATATTTTAGAAAAATATATCAAGTCGTTTAAGTTTTGCAGGAGTGTTCTATATTGGTAAGTGGTATTTTTTTTGATTTTATATAAATTTGTTATATCATCAAATTCTCTCTCTCGATCCATATTTTGATAATTTGACCATTTGATAATTTGTGAGCCACTGAAGATACGTTGTGTAACAGCGGATTTGAATCGGGTACTTTAACGGTATTTTACAATTTGATCGATTTTGGGGGAACCAGGGTGGCTTTAAGGTCGGGTGAAAAAAAAACAAAATGTGCAGAATAATCTCCTGTATTTAGTTTTTTTAGTTAAAGCCTCAAAAAAAATTCATTCTAGTACGAAAAATCTCAAAAAGAATATTCATTACGGCCAAAAATCATGATTCCAGTCGTTGGATTTTTTGACTAACGAACTCGTCCGAGTGACTTAGAAAACCAACATGTGTACCAAATTTGGACCAAATCGTAATTAAAATTCGTCTGATGGTGTATGAACACATATACATACATATATATATATAACATTTTTAATGTCACCCCAAAACATGTTCTGGGGACTAAGTATACCACTCTCAAGCTTAGGTTTCACCATAAAAGGCATTGCAATAGCTCAGCTTTCCTATGGAAATTTGCTGATAAAGACATACATATTATGTACAGTCGACCCAACAGTAAACAATGAAAAATTCATTTTTAATTTCCCATTCTTCTCAAACTTGTTTGTCTTACACAAAAAACAGACATATGAAAACACTTTTGGTGTATTCTAACAAAGATTCTAAGTGTGCATTCAAAAAACTAAGTTGTACAGTAGAATCTTGATTATCCGAAGTAATTGGGACCAGGCAGACCTCTTATAATCAAAAAACTCTGATAAAACAATTGAGGTGCGAGTTCCCGCATCATTTACGTCGATATAAGCTGATTTGGAGCCATAGTTACTTCAAAATATATTTTATTTGGCTTTACATAATATATTTTCAAATAAACAAAGAAGGTTTGATAAAGTACTCAAATGAAAGAAATTTTATACCATAAGCTACTATAATAAAAACCACAAAAATAATGCCCCTAAAGTTTTTTCATGCTAGCTTTTTTCACTGATTGTC
This sequence comes from Philaenus spumarius, assembly GCA_018207615.1. Classification (NCBI taxonomy): domain Eukaryota; kingdom Metazoa; phylum Arthropoda; class Insecta; order Hemiptera; family Aphrophoridae; genus Philaenus; species Philaenus spumarius. Next base: position 13,553 of record JAGFPH010020370.1, read on the forward strand.
TAGCCTCTTCTTTTTTTGAATACCGTTGAGTTACCCACTTTTCAAAAAGTTTAACACCGACACCGACTAATTTTTTTAGCCTTGTGTAGTTTTATTTATTTTGGAGATTGAAGGGGTTCGACTCTAATAATACTTTCAAACAAAGTGTTGGATTGGAAATGGATCTTCTCGTTCAACAAGGAGCTTGGGTATAAAATAGTAGCTTTATAAATGTGGAATTCTTCAATTACATTCATGGATGGTCCTTTGGAGCATTTATTTAAAATTTGCAGATTTTTATGGATATTGGTGTAGGTATGGTCGGTGTCTATTAAATGTTCAGCAAATTTTGATTGTACTGATCAATCAGTACTGATACAAGGACGGCCCAGAGTGCACGTGCGCGATTTCCTCATTTAAAAGACACTACATCGGCATATTTATGCCCCATTACTTGTGTTTGTGTGTTAATCTTTGTGGAGTGTTAATGTGTAATTTATAGTTTTTTGATGCGCATTAAACAAATGCAAATCATTTTTTAATTTTTATAAACGGTTGGAAATGCCTGAAAAATAGGTAAAAAACGTTCGTCACCGAGAATAGAGAGTGATCACAATAGGACTGAGAGCAGTTCAAGAAATTAGGGTATCTATGTAAATATATCCAGTCCAGTAAGGCAAGAAACAAAATAAATCAGTTATTTATATATATACATATATAAGTAAACAAATTTTGAGATTTTTCATACTAGAATGAAACGTTTTTGGGG
>JAGFPH010020371.1:0-14299 GCA_018207615.1 Philaenus spumarius
TGTTGATGGAAATTAGATGAGAATGTAAAAATAGTTCAGTTTTCATTGTCCACAACACCGCAGGACTAGGCCATATTTATTACTTTCTATTTAGATGAATCAGTTGCGTGCATTTGTGAAACAGAAAATAGAAGTAAATTACAAACAAATGTATATATATTCATAAAAATGAATCGTAGCCTTTTGTATGAAGTTACACAAAGTTATTTTAAAAACATTATATCCAGATGTATATACATTTTCAGTAGATCTTGGCAAAATAATTAATTTCTAATTTAGTTCATTGTGCAATAATTCCAATAATTCAATAATTCAATAACCAATAATTCACATTGTACAACCTAACAATAACTAAAGGAATAAGAATGTGTGAATATGGTGAGAAAACAGTGAGATGTATTTTGTAATTAGACTAAGTTTTCGTAAAACAGAGATAACAGTAAACACATTCTTAGTTGATTTATTTCTTTAATGCCCTGTATTTTTTATTTGCAGGAAGCTGAGACTAAAGAAGAGGGTGGTACCGAGGTTTAGGCTAGGCGTATTCAAGGGAGGTAATAAAAACATAAAATAATTTCATGCTGTAAGATTATTTCTTTATGTAAGGTTAAATTTTAATTGTGTAACGTTTTCTTATTTTAAACGTCATCTATATATTATACTGACATGTTACTTTACCTTTTTCATAGTTCTTCAACAGTTTGGGGGCGTCCCCCAGATTCCCGTGAGGAATCAAAATATCGCTAGACTCTAGAGGTAATCCAAAGTGTTAGGCTTTAATAATTACAGAGACACATTGTTCAACAGTTAAGATGGAGTTTTTACGAGACTCCTAAAATTTCTCCATTTACAGACTCTCAGTTTAATTCTCATTAGACAATTATGATTCAACTTGAGAAAATATTCTTTAAACTCTCCTAATACATGAAATCAAATAAACAAATTCTACTTTATCGACTAACTTTCTATAAACTCTTTAACACATGAAATTACCCCTTCTGTATCTAGATTAACTAATATTATGTCTACTCTCCAAATCTAAGCACCAATTTTCATTTATTTATGCCTTGAACTTAACTCTTTCAAAATTAATGGCTTTCAAGCCCTTAGCCTTTAAAAACCAAAAAAAATAATAAATAAAAATCAAGCCCTTATTTACATGTACAAGATCAACCCCAATTGCTTTTCATGTGTGCCTAAATGAACCCTATTTACAGCTAATTCTAATGATCTTACCCCAGCATGTATTATATTAATTAGTATTTTAAATATGAAAATCTTTCAATTAATTAAATTAATGTTTTGTATATGATTTTGCCTCTAAATTCTTTATCTCGAAATCTGTTTTACAATTATTTAAACAATTTTATTCTACTCACATTCTCTTACCTCCTTTTTCCACCCCGCACAAAACACTTTACATACATTTATTAATTTCTTTTACTACCACACAACCAATACAATTTCGAACTCTGCTCGGATTCACAATCACTTTTCACTAACTGCTTTATATTTTATTTGTAATTTTGAAATGGCGTTGAATTTATCCAAACCCTTTTTTAACACGATGTTGTTCCTCTCAAATGCCCACCAAGACTCTTGCGTTAATTCTATTCCTCTCCCACCTCTCTTTTTGGAAGCGTGTTTTACCTCTTATGTCAGTGGTTGATTTTTGAATTTAGACCATTTGATTGGCTGCTTAATTTGCCCGTATTTTGCGGTTTTTTTATGCCTGTATTAATTTGTGGAAGCATCATCTACAGGTTCCATAGTTCGTTCTAATTTTAGAAACCTGACTCCCGGTTTCCGGTTTGACTTCCTCTTTGCTTACGATCAGAGTTTCGTTTGTTCTTAAAATTTAAATTTCTTTCGATCTACTTCTATCGTATTGAATTGTTTTAAATTTATTTTATTTTATTTTAAAGTGTTTGGGGTAAGTTGATTACTCCAATCCTTACAATTCTTAAAAAATTTACAGGTTGATGAAGCCTCACAAAAATTAAAGAACATCGGGGAAAATAGTGATGCACTTACCATCCAGTGAATCCAAATTTCGTAGTGTAGTTGCCAATCACACATATTAAAAACATTCAAGAAATATAAAACACTACTTTCACACGATATAAGAATAGAGAATAAACATTAGAGAAGTAGAAACTTACTATACCATGCGGTATCATTTACATAAGAACATTAACGACACATTTTTAATATAACTTATATGTTAGAGAGCTCAAGTAGAGGAGTGTGGGGTAGTGGGCATCCTTTTCGTTAGAATGTGAAAATGAAAGGAAAGTTACGAAATTGGTACAAAGCTTTAAAGTAGGGAATTTTCTAGCAATTAGTTGCCCAACTGCCGGAGACCCTTTATTCCGTTCCCGACTTAGCTGAACTTTTCTCATTTCGCTGTATTTTACATTCGGACTTTAAGGGTTCGCTGTTGAGATGCTCTTTTCTACCGAATATATTTTCTGTTGATATTTTCACGAGTATAAACTAAAATTACCTCAATCCATCGGGAAAACTGAAAATTCATATTTTATACATGAATAATACATATTGAAACCAGAACAGAAGATTGAAACCACAGAGTTAAAGTTGCCTGACAGAACGAACAAACACTATCCACTAAATTCCACTTTAATTGAATGAGTTTTTAATTCTAGAAATATAATATGGAACAGTTTTTTTTTTTTAGATGTGTCCCCTGATTTACTTGATGCAACCAATGTAGAAGGAAACGTAAAGACAAAGTGTCTTAAGATTGAATTTATTTACTTTTAAACCTGTCAACAGCTACGCTTTAAAATGTTGACATTTGTATCTCCAACCAAAGTCTAGTAATACTATGGAAATTCTTTATTATTCAAATGTGAATGAGTTCCTAGTTTGTTTCGTTTATTCTAATCAAATCTCTCTTGCAGCCAACATATCGCACCACATCCAAACGAAATTCATTTTCAGCAGACTGAATTTTATGGTCCTGGATTTGTTATGAAATACCATTGAAAAGACAACACTAAGTGTTCTTTCTTCAATGGAAATACTGTCCTAATAACTATGGAGGGGGGGGTAGTGTAGCACTACCAACAATTTATTACTTTAGTTTTAAGTTGCATTAACATATTTAATAAATATTTAAGATCAAATTTAGCAATAATATAAAAACGTGTTTTATTGCAGTTCAATACCCCCGCACATCATGTTCTCCTTTTTCGGCCTCCTCGTAGTACCACTACCTTCAATAGGTAAGAACGTAATAAATTAATTATAAATAACGAGGATAACTTATAAACATAACTTGCCTATAGTTTTAGAGTAGACATTTTCTATATATATAAAAGCCAAAACCCACTGACTCACTTATCACGATTTCTCAAAAACTACCGAACGGATTGGAATGAAATTTGGTATGTAGCTTCCACTAGGGCCATAGGTGCTCACTAAGAAAGGGTTTGAAAAAATTCTAAATTTTAGGGGGGGTTGGGGTATCAAAGTTATTAAAAAATGACTTCTTCAAAACTACCGAACGGATTGGAATGAAATTTGGTATGTAGCTTCCTCTAGGGCCATAGGTGCTTACTAAGAAAGGGTTTGAAAAAATTAGAAATTTTAGGGGGGTTTGGGGATCAAAGTTATTAAATCACGATTTCTTCAAAACTACCGAACGGATTGGAATGAAATTTGGTATGCAGCTTCCTCTAGGGCCATAGGTGCTCACTAAGAAAGGGTATGAAAAATTTCGAAATTTTAGGAGGGTTTTTTGGGGGATCAAAGTTACTAAAATCATAATTTCAGATCTTTTATTATTATGACAATAGTGCTTTTATTATTTAAGATCTATATATATAAAAGCCAAATACCACTCACTGACTGAACACTTAAAAGGAATACAATTACGTTAAAAAGACTGAAAATACCAACCACCACGGGCAACGCCGTACGGGTCAGCTAGTTTTATATAATTAGTAGTAGAATTATATATTATTTGTTATTTATATACTTAAATCAATGTAATATTATTTTAGAATATTATTTGAGACAGTTGCAAAATGTATTTATTATCTATTTGAAATGCAAATTGATTTTCAGTTTATAGGTATGATTCGATGTTTCTACATTTTAACCCTTTCCACTCCAATTACTGGGGACCACTCCAACACGCTATCAGCTCCATTTAATTTTGAGTGAATATTGCACTGTAACTTGTTTACTACAAAAAAAAGCATTTCTGTCAGTTTTAAAAGGCTGATTTTTTGTAGTTTCTTCTATGACTAAAGTATAGATTGGTATGAAATAAACATATATTTTTATTTTCAAGTATATTTTTTTAATTTTTATTTATTGAAAAAAATAGAAGTTTGTAACAATAAACCGAAAAAACTTGAATTTTGGACAAATTTTCAATGGAAAGACCTATATTTGTTGCTTGATTTTGTTTCTATATCCTTACAAGCAAAATTAAGTGGTTTACAAATGTTTTAGACACAATAATACATTATAAAAAAATTATAATTGAAAAACGAGTTTTTCGTAAAAACATTTGTTTTTATCATAAAATTAGTTTGGACACCAACTTGTACAAAATTGCCTCAACTATTTATCTTACACCTTAGCAACAGCATTATTTAGGTCAAAACTAGTAAGTAAAGCTTTTTTCAAAACTTATTGGTAATATTGGAATCATTCAGGTTCGAAACAAAAGTTCCTTCGCCACTCCCGCCAGTTTGTAACTGCCGTCGTCTTCGTTCATTTTATTTCACAACAATTATTATTGTAAAAAGAACAATATTAAAAAATAAACTGTGAAATTACACACGATAACCTTTTACAACAAAACTAAACAACGCGTAAGCTCACTAAAACACTGCGTAGTAAGTAGGAACCAAACAACGGCCAGAGCAGCCAGCTGTTTACAGAGCGGCCAAAGACGGCAAACACTACATTTTCTAAGATTTATTTTCCACAGAAACTGAACTCAAATGGTTCTAAAAAAATTCCACAGATAGCAGCACATCTCAAACTTTAATAATAGCGGTCATCAAAGTAAGTACGTCCGTTCAAATGCAATCAAAGAACGTTGTCATAGCGAGTTCGGGCGGATTAGTAGGGTGCGGGACTGCAACGACACTCGAGTGGAAAGAGTTTACACATGTATATCGAATTTTGATACACTGGAAATACGCTTAATAATATTGCATACTGGTGTTGTGATATAACTTAAACAAAACTGAAAATTAAATTACACTCATTGAGTCTTTATAAACAACGTTCCATTCAAAAAGAGAATACATATTTTGTATTCCTTATTCAACCTGCCTGATTCCTTGAGGGCATGAACCCCCCCCCCCCCCCCACTTTCCTTGGGTCATTGCCTGTTCCCTTCAACGGTTTCAGCGAAAAGCCCCTCACTGGATTGGACAAAGAACTCAGATATTTAATTTCCTAAAGTTAAGATTGGAAAGAAGATCCATCTTGTCTTTCAAAGTGAAGTAATCTATAAAATTCCTACATTCCTTCTCAGTCCTACCAGATTTTTGTCTACTTTTTAAAAACCCAACAAACTAAAAGTATTCGCTGTTTTGGAACAGCAATTCATAGCTGTACAGTAGATATACATTTATAATAATTGTCTTTTGCCACGCGTTGTTAGCCTATACAGGCGTGCCCACAGGGGAGGGGAAGGTCATGACGCAGACTGCGTCATTGGGATTCTAGGGGGAGGTTCGAAAAATGTTGAGGAATCATACAAATCAGAAGCAGAGTACATCAAATTAAAATATATAGTTTGTAAGTGGAGAGTAAAAGCGCAGTCACTATTTAACTTTCACCTGTACCATCGACCATAGAATAAAATAGACTGGACATTGCCTATACCTGTAAGAGTGTACAGTTTAAAAAGTGTGCCTAAGTCCGCCATCTCGGGAACGTCTAGAAAGCCGAAACGGCTCAGAGTGACGCTAAAATTGTGATGCGCGTGTTTTAAATACACTGTTGTTTTGAACACTTACAACACACTGATCCCTTTGAATATTTACACACTGACAGAATATTAGTGTCGGATGATAGTGATATAAAATTATTAATTATAAAAAATCTTTAAAGGTATAATTAAATAACCAAAGCTAGGACTTAATATGGAACTTTAAATTACGACATGAAAAGTTGTTCTGTGAGGAACTTTTTAGTTTTTTGGTCAGAAACGAGGTGTAAGCGTAAAATTTTGAGCCAATAAGTTAAATTTTATCAAACATGTTTTTTCAATAAATTAGCTCAAGTAGTTTAGTTTTTACAGAAGGTTAAATATATGATTAAGGGCGCGCCAGAATATCGCTCAATTCCCACAGCGCACGCCGACCGTCTCGTTATAGCCGTAGTGGCACACGTTTTAATGTCTCCAAGGTTTTGTTAGTTACTTACATAGCTTTAGTAATACATTTTAGTTGTTTTCCCCGTTGGTAAAAAAATAGACTTTCACTAACCACCCAGTACAGGTCGCGTCCGTCAAAAGACACGTGCATTCCGGGTCACTGTTGATTTCAAAGCTTGCAAAATTACCTTCAAATGAAAATATCTCAAAAAGTAATATTTTGGATTTTAAAAACAAACAAAATAAACGGTACGAGATAACTGCCACATACTTTCTTACAGTTGAAACTTTATACCTTCCCTAGAGTAGCATAGTAGGTGGTTATTTAGAATTTCAAAAGTAGGGCATACCATGGAAAATATTAGGTGCATGTAACACACATCCATATTATATTATTATTTTATATTATTATTATTTAAACTATTCGATCGATTTCGAACAAATTTGATTTCGAACAGACATTTTTCGAACCACAGCCAATGATGTCTGTTAAGAAACCATTTAGAAAATTATTCGGGGTGAATGGGAATTGAACCAGGAACTTTTCCATTGATGGTTGCCATGACGATTGATAAAGCTCTCACGCCTTAACAACCACGGCTATCGTGGCTAAACTTCTTCTTATTGAATTTAAATAAAGTTATAAAAATTAAACTTAAATATTGTTTATCATATCATTTGATTATATAATAACAACAATTAAAATTTGTTGTATTCTTAAGCTTTATGTAAGGTTTCGAATAAATAAAAAATAAATAAATATATCAAGCTGAAATTTGACATAGTTTTAACAAATGCTAACTTGCATGACAAATGTATTTTAATTTTCAAAATTCATTAAAACCTAATATCACTTTTTTGGGGCGTGAGGTGAGAGTAAAGTTTTGTAACTCAAAAATATTTCTTTATAATATTATTATCATTTAGCGGTTGAAAGAGAAGACGCTCTTCACTCTGAATTCTTTATTTTTAATTGATTTAAATTATTCAGCAAAAATACTTCGACGAAGACGATTGACGGGCAGCCAATGAACAAAACATACCAAACTAATTGAAAATACATGTAATACACTAATTCACTTTCGTAAAATAAAAGATGAAAGAAAATGAGGGAGAAATATTACAATTATGTAACATAGTGATGCAAAAATTCCCCTTAGAGAAGCACGGGTATTCAGCTAGTCTATATATATATATAAGCGGATTTGTAATGACTGAATGACTGACTGACATTGAATCGACTTATAACAAACACTACTTTGGGGTCATGGACGCATACTGAGAAAGGATTTGGCAAAATTTCATTTTAAAGCGTAAAAATTCCTAATAGGGGTTCACTCCTATCCCAATACAAATAAATTTGTATTTAATATAAGATACGAAATACATTCTGCAACTGCCTCAAATGATATTCTAAAATTATACTACAGATAAAACAGCTGTTCGGATCTAAAGCTTATCAACACATGTTTCGGATGTTCCCCGGTGTTTGCGAGCGAAGCCTCTTGTTCAACTATGTACAAAAATTCTTCTACAAATATTCCTCGCTATTTTCATTGTATAAGGGAACATTGAAGCAACGAGTAAAATAGAAAATCTAGACGACGTGACAAAAATAACCAACTTGTCGATAACTTGTCGCTGTTTAAGCGCGCGTATTGATAAACTGAATTCTTTCACTTTTGTACTTTTCTCTAAGAATGCATTTCAACAATTGAGTTACACTAGCTTGTCCCACAAGTCTAAGAAGCTTTATAGGTGACCATTAAATAATAGCGTAAGTAAAACCTATTTTATAGATCCAAGAACTTGTATTTGCAAATTGTAATCAAAATAGGCCCTATACCTTCTATTCTATAACTCACAAAATACACTTGGGAAAGTACAAAAACAGATTAAAAACATGATTCCACCTTAAGCGCATTATGACGAACACGGAACGTCAATGTATGTCTATTCTAACTGTAATGTGGCGAGCTCTGTTCGTCCATTGGGAATTGTACTTAAATATTGTAGTGAGTTGTTGCAAAACAATCGAAAGACGATAACAGATAACTAGTCATATCCTGTCAGCTTTAAAGAGGGCAACAACCGTTTGCTTTACTTCCACCCTTTTACCACTAAAGTTGATCTTTAAATAATACGCTTAAGGGTTAAATTCATAGTTAAACTTCGGTCTTCTATTTTGTACTCGGTGATAATATATACACGTTCTTTTAATTTATATGTTTAGTGTTATTAAGTCACAGTTGTTTCATTTATAAATTTAACTGTGTGTAATATCATACAAAATGCCACATGGTATGTCAGTAACAATTACAAATACCAAATCGCTTCGTTCACTTTGTTGTACCTTGCTGATTTCCTTGCGACAAGATGAATAGCTTATAGTAAGAAAGCTGTAATAGATTGGCATATATATGAACTGTTCTGGAAAAGTAGGATTTGGGCCAACATACTTTAAATACATTTTACATCCTTATAGGAAATAATTTGACATTTTTGTTTATGTCATAATAGATTGAATCGTTTTATGCATAAACCCGTTAACTACCATGTCTCCACAATTGGGCTTTTTCTAACATTGAATATTGAGTTTAGTGCAGAAACATGTCAAGTGGCGTCACTTGTCGTGTTTCTGCGGTAAATTTCATGTTCGTCTTGTGGTAACACTGGTTGTTATTGCTTGTCCTGTTGCATCACCTGCTTTAATGTGTTTTTTACTGCATCATACAGTTGATTTGAGGTTATAGACGTAACTGTTGTGTTTATAGTAAGTTGAAAGTGTCGTAGTTTTACATTGTGTTTTACTATAGTTTTATTTATCAAATGGATAGTGGAAGTTCTGAGGATAAACCTCAGCCTAAAATGGAAACGAGGTATTGCCAATGGAAGATAATTATAAACGTAATGTTATACGAAAATCCAGAGCGAAAGTTGAAGGATACACGAACTATAAAGGTAACATTGTTTTATAAAAATGTATTGCTGATGAGATTGTTTGTAAATGCTCACGAAAATGCAGTTTATCTATTGATAATGACACAAAAATGCAGATCTGGAAAACTTTCTACTCGATCGATTCTAAAAACAGCATTTATATTTGCAAACTTTGATTGAGGCTAAAGAAATTAACCGTAGAACGAAAAAAGTTAAAACATTTCTCTGATGGTACAATAGAACATCAATCCTCACAATCTAGAAATACTTCTTTTCAGTACAGTGTTAAATTCAATGGAGAATTTCGTTCAGTTTGCAAAAATGTATTCATGAAAATACACGGAGTTTCTCGTGATAGAGTTGCAAGGCTGACTAGACTAGTACTTCAAAATAAAACACCTGTTGACACGAGAGGTGAAAATCGCAGCGGAAATGCCCTCAAAGGTGATATTCGTGTCACTATTTATAACCACATTTATCGATTCGAGATCAGAGAAACACACTATGGGACCAGGAAGAAACAATACTTAGATACAACACTCAGTATTGCAACAATGTGTGAAATGTTCCGAATCGAACATCCTGAATTAAAAGATAAAGTCAAATATAGTTTTTATTGCAGGTATTTTAAAGAAAACTTTAATTTATCATTTGGACGAAAGCAGGTTGATGTTTGCAGCCAGTGTAAGCTTTTTCAAATCAAAACTAAGAGACCAACGTCTAAGCGAAAACGTTAAACGCAGCCTAGCACCTGAGCAAATAGTTCACCCGCGCAGAGTCAAGAAATTTTGTACAAAACATCAAGACATGACTAAAAACAAGGATGAAGATACAGTAGTACTATGTTTTGACTTCATGCAAAACCTTCCACTACCAAATATTCCAGTGCAAGAGGTTTTTTTACATGCGTCAGATCTGGCTTAGTGTCTTTTACTTTCTCCACCCTATACGTAGTATATGGAGAAAGTATTGTTTTCGTAAAAATTTTCGAATTTGAATTTTCAGTTGAATTATCTGTTTTGGTGCTCCCAGAACACTAATAATTGTTTAGTGCAATTATCTGTGTTGGTGCTCCCTGAACCCAAAAATATTTTTAGTGGAATTTTTTGTTTTGGTGCTCCCTGAACCCAAAAAAGTGTTTTTAGAGTGGTGTCTGTCTGTCAGTCTGTCTGTATGTATACACGACCAGAGAGGACACTATTGGTCCGATTTTCATGAAATTTGGTATGTAGGTACTAAACCCTAATAACTCCAGGCGTTTTTTCTCATTTTTTGGAATTTTTAATTTTAAAGGGTAATTTACCCCTAAAAACCAATAAAAAACGACAAAAATGCTAATTTCTCAAAAACGGCTCTAACGATTTTGATTAAACTTTCAGTATTTATAGTGCTTAAGATGCCAAACAAAATGACACCACCCGCTTTTATCAAAACTTCGCCGTTTTATAACTATGGGGAATTGTTTAAAAATAAACAAGTTTGTGTTGTCAATCTAGCATCGCGGCAGCGGCCGCACGGGGTAGCACCACGGTAGCGAGCACGACCAGTAATTCAAAGGTCGCGCGATCGAATCCCACCTGGGACAATAACTTTTTTAAACGATTGACGTAGGTAGAATATTATTTTTTTGTTTTGTTCTAAAAAGTAGTAAATAAAATGATTAAAAACAATATTATTTTGACTACAGTAAGTTGGGAGAAACTTTGTGTCAGTTAACTGATACCGTTTATTTTGTTCACGATATGAAGGCAAATATAGCCAGCATGTATACTTATCATGAAGGTGAGGCCAACAAATCACCAGAGGAGGTGTGCTCTATGCTGCTGCACTATTTACAAAGTAATGTTCCTGCTGGAGTGATACACATTGTTCTCTTCAGTGATGGTCAGTCAGGCCAAAATAAAAGCTACTGTGTCGTGCGTTTTTTCGTGAACAAACACAGGGGAATTTTTCAGTCTGTCGCTCGTTACTTTCCAGTCAGGCGACATTTTTTTCTACCCTGTTACCGGGATTTCGTATAAAACGTCTTGTGAGAAAATTGAACAGAGTTTACATTCCAGAACAGTATAAGGAAATGATTATCAAATCAAGTAAAACAGGACGGTTTACTGTCGACAAAGTAACCAGTGACATGATCTACATTTTCAATGCGTGGTGGCCCTTTATTATAAAAAATACTGTAAACGCAGATGAAACACAGGGAATAGGTGTTCCCAAGGAAAAAAAATCCTTTTAAAGTCTCAACCAATAAGGAATTCCTGTACAACAAAGCTCGTCAAGGAAAAGTTGTGGTTAAGCATTTTATTGACGGGATTATGACTTCAACGTTTACCTTGAAAAAGTATGATGGTGTTTCTGAACTCCCAATGCCTGCAAACCCATCTGGCAAAGTACCAGTTAACGCGCTGAAAATTAACGGCTTGGAGCTCACCAAATATACCACAGGGTATAAAGCATTCTATGACAACAGCCTCCAGTGGCCTAATGCAGAAGTGCAGTGTAATGTTGAAAGGACGTACGAAGATGAGCAGTGTCATAGACAGAAAGGACAAGCAAAGTAGGGACATTAAACAGAGTAATCATAGTAATCCGTAGTTTAATCATCATTAAACTTTACAGTTTTCATTAGAACTCTGTTTAATAATGAAAATAATTCGACCCCGCAGCTAAACCGCTGACGTGAGTTGAGCAAATTTCCAAAATTAAATTTATTTAAGGCGTATTTTTTAGGGTTTCAACCAACAATTTGGGAAATAGGTCTACTCACGATGGTGCTGAATCGCTGCCTCTTTGTACGAAATATATTAGTAGAATTGGTTGCGCCTAATCCTCCAGCTTTGTTACACTCGCGAGTTTGCACCTCGATCTTGTGGCCTCGGGTTATGAACTGAGTACAAACTCATCCGTTGGGTAAAATCCCCATTATGAGCTTCGATTCGCTTGCAGCGTAAAAACTCGCCCGTCGGCCTCGGATGAGAAGGTAAAATCCCCCACGTGGCTTTGGATACCATAAATACTTTTATGGTATTTTACGTTTTGATCGATTTTGGGGGAACCAAGTGAGCTATAAGGTCGCGTAAAAAAACCTAAATGTGCAGAATAACAACCTACATTTACGTATGTAGAAAAAACTGTAAAACACATTTATTCTCGTAGGAAAAAATGTTTACTTCCTGTCAAAAAACGTGCTTCCGATTGTTGGATTTTTTGGCTAACGAACTCGTTCGAGCGACACAGTCAACCAAAATGTGGACCAAATTTGGACCAAATCGGATTTAAAATGAGGCCGCTAGAGTGCGAACACATATATATATGATTTTTCATGACACCCCAAAACGTGTTCTGTGGACCATGATCATTGCTCATTTGCTACTCCCGACCTTGGGTCTTACCATAACGGCCACTGCAATAACTCATTTTTCCTATGGAAATTCGCTAAAATAATCATGTAGTTGACTATTAGTTAAAAATAATAAAAGTAAAATAATTTTTAAAAAAAATTTTATACTGTAGGTACGTGAAAAAAATACTCAAAACTGATTTTATAATGTTTTATTATTTTTATAATAATAAATTTAAGTTTATATTATTGTGTTTTTGTTATTGAACATCCTACTTACACTTACAAAAATAAATATTGTTCAAAAGTATCCATGAAAAATATTTACTGCAAAAACCCGTCAAGTGAAAAATGTTTAATATTTTTTTAAACAATAAAAAATATATACAGTATATCAAATTCAAACATTTTTTTTTTAAATGTGTTAAGTACAACTCTGATTTTTTTAAACATTAATGCAACAGATAACAAATTTTCTTTGTCTTCCGAAAATTTAAAAAGGTGCACTTAACGGGTTTCTGAAATAATAGATTATGGTTTATCGTAGATTGCGGCTCAACAAACATGGGCAAATAAACAAGAGCGTAATTGTATGTAAACTACAATTTGTGTTACGACTGTCGCAATATACACGTTGTATATATGTTTAAAACAATACAAGTCCAGAATACATGATATGGAGTATGAGCAGGTTACCGGCAGATCCAGCTAATAATGTATAATGTACTATGATTTCCGGCAAACTTTAATGTAAATATCGCGGATAATAAAAAATTATGGAGCTAGCAAACTTTAATAAATTGTAATATAAACTTTAATATATAAATTAATATTGTATTTAAGTTGTGTTAAAAATAAAATCTCTTTTGTTATAAATAAACAAAAATTGGAGTAGTTTTCAAATTAGAAGCTTTTGTAATATAAGCTGTTAATAATATAGGACTAACTAGAAACATTGTAATTAAAGAGGTTTGTAACTAGTTAATACAAAGTAATTAGTGGGGGGATTTAAATATGTTCGGGGAGTGATAACTAAAGGGAAAATATGAAGGTAAAATTTAATTAAAGTCAAGCTACAAGGTGTGTAGTTTCATAAAAAATATAATCCGTAACATGAAGAAATAAATTTACATAAACTAGTACATAATTAATTCGTTTTTATGTCTCCAGTTGCAATAGTTTAACAACTAAATATAGTATATTCATAATATTATTATATTTATATATACCTTGTTTCCGTCTTGCAACTTTTTTGGGGTAGTATAGGACTACGCGCGTTTCAGGAACACGTTCCCATCCACAGGTATTTATAAAATGATTTACTCACATGTGAGCACGTCATAAGGAAACTCAAACACACACATACACATAATTCAAACACGAATTATTGCACTTATGATAAAATTTTTTTTAAACAAAAAACAAAGCTGAAGGTTTTTTATTAAATTGGGTGGTGAAAATGTATATTTGATACACCAAATAAGTAGCTTTAGGTTTTAACATTTTTGCACCGCACATTTTTTTAAAGTTGTATGATTCAATTCAGATCCGCCAGCTCTTTTTAACCGTTTTAGTAGCATTTGCACGTGTGATGGAAACTGGTGAAACAACGTTTCTGCTTTTAGCCACGTAGTTCTTCTTAACGCCAC
>JAGFPH010020374.1:0-14298 GCA_018207615.1 Philaenus spumarius
TTTTCGCAAGAAAGTTTTGGGGTAGTTTTGGTTTCTTCCATTTTATACGTTTTTTTGTGTGCTGAATCTGAATCTGAAGTTTGCCTACAAAATTTCGTGACGCATCACTGAAAAAATGCAAAAACATGGCCAACGATGTACATATGTTTTTATCGCGTGTTTATTTGTTTGAGTGTTTTGTGTTGTGTAGTGTTATGTTAAGTGTGACCATGACAAGTTCAGTTTAATGTGTGTTTTTACTTGACTTGATAATGGAGACATGAACTCCGAAATCGATAGTCCCTTCACATAAGGACTGAATTTAGGACTGTGTGACAGGTACCCCTCAACTCATAAATAATCATAAGTAATTAAAGATAAATAAGTAAAGATATTAAATATTAAAGGGTCCACTATCAGCGGACATAGTATAGGCTGGCTAAAGGTACATCGCTGAGAAGACAATTCCTAGTTAACTAAGGGAGGGGGACGCTAGAGAAAAGCATCAAGAGATGCATCAGTTAGTCTGGAAGTGAACGCGTCCGCGTTTAGACTCAAAATAAATGGGGGATTGATCTTGCTTTGGCCTCATGGCGTAATACTTAGTTTTGTATACGGAACCAACAGAGTTATATATGTTATTACCGAATTAATAAACATAATATGACTTAACACCTGAGACCGATTATTGAAGAGATCCACTTCCAAACGCCACCATCCTGACAACCGCTCGTACGCTCGCAAGAGAGCAGAAAAGCTTAGCCCGACCAGGGAGGACGCCGCTACCAGCAGCCGGACGTGCAGGAGCCGAGCTGGAGAAGCGGGACCCGTTACAACTGGTGTCGAGAAGTGGGATTCTTCAGAAAAAAAAGGTAAAACTTCATGGTCTAAAATTTTTTTTAATAATTTTAACTAAGTAACAGATTTTTTTTTGAAAAGTTTTAAATTTATATAATTAATCGAACAAATTTTTTTTAATAATGTTTGAATAAATACAAAAAATTAATTATGAATAAATATAAAGTTATTAATTAAAATACTGAAAATCATGCATGATAGGTTAGAAAATTTTTACTAACGTAAACGATATGCGATAGTTAACTACGCATAAAGGAAAGGCATAGTATTTGGGGCAGCTAATGCTAAACCAAATCGCTACTGGACAAATCCTAAAGTTTACGGGAGTAAAGGTTTTACGTAATTTAAGATATGAAATATGGTTCGCGGAAATATGCTGAGTAATATTGGGAACACGCGTCACTAATGACAATAAAAAAGGTTATGTGAAATAATTATTGTTTATAAAGTTAATAAATAGGATTTAAATTGATAAATTAATAACTGATACAAAATATAATACTAAATTACAAAGGCGGACCAAATACCAATAGACGGTGAAGAATATTCGGTACAGGGGACGTTTGATTTGTTAAACCAAAGATGGAGGCAGACAACGGAAATGAATGAAACGTTAAGGGGGGAATTAAGGCAAGCGGTAACATTTAATGAAACTTTGCAAGAAAGGTTAGCCGCGGTTGAAACAAATGTAATGGACATATTATCAAGAATAGCAAATGAAACAGTAAATTTATCGGACTTACATTTGGGTTTGGTGCCAGTGTTGCCGAGTTTTAGCGGTGAAAAAAGGGGGGAAACAGTTGAAGATTTTTTGGATCAAATGGCGGATGTCGCATCAATTAGTAGATGGAAAGACGGAGAATTAATTAAATTGACTAAAATGAAATTGACAGGTATAGCAAAACAATTCGTAAAAATAGATTTAGCGTGTCAACAAGCTCGAACTTTTTGTGAATTTAGGGCCGCGTTCGAACCCAGATTTCAAGAGAAATTGCCAGAGAGTTATATTTATGAACACAACACTCTAGGGATTCGTTTAAATTGTAAGTATAAGAGAAAAATTAAAATGTTAACAGTAATGAGGTAACACGGAATGATAATAATAATTAATTAAAATTACTTAAAGCTGCAAAAAGAATTAAACTAAATACAAAGTTTTTGTTAGGCTAAATGTTTCAATGCATTCAATCAGAACATAACATAGGCAGAGCTAGATTGACTCGCGGAGCGACGGATGTTATCAAGTTACTTTGCTGACTGCGTAAACAAACAGTCGACTACGAAGACCTTGATGCAAGTTTGTAACGCTGTTTGATTTTTCATGGGACAGGAACAAAAACTTTGAAACAAATTGATTTTAAAGTACTTTATACATTAAATAAAAACAAAATACAATTAGATAATGTTATTAAACATCATTAGGCATCGTGTAAAATTGTTTTAAGTAAAAATATTCTTTTTTTTTAATAATTAAAAATAAATAACGTTTATGGGGGATATAAAATATTACTGACCTTGAAAAATCAACGATGAGCAGTGCTGCTGGGACTTTGCATAGCTTGAATTGTCATGTAGGGTTCAAAATTTAATTAAGTAGGTTTGGAACACATGCTTATATGGCAAAGTAAAGGTGTAAATTCTCCTGACGGCATAAGTGTCTCAAAAAGGTGATCAGAAGGACACATAGGGTTGTAGACTAGAAGAGTCTTTAGGAAGTTTATTTTTAATAAGGGTTAAGGGTAGAATAATAATTAATTATTTATCTAATAAATAAATAAAGTTTTTTTTACTGTTACAAAATTTAATAAAAAGTTAAAAGTAATTCATTAATGTTTTTAAGGAAATGTTTTAATGGAAAATAAATTTTTGGTTATATAAACATTTGTAAATAAGTAACTAAAGGATTTGTACGTTGTGTTAAATTACAAGGATGATTCATAAAATTTGACTTTCATGCATAAACAAAGAATTTCATGGTTGTTAATAAATATTGGAGTTCAAATGGATATAGTTTTAAATATTGAGATGTTTTGTAAATTAAGTATGAAATAAAATAATAATGAAGGAAAATAATAAAATGGGGTCAATAAATATTGAAGAAAGGATAATTTTTTTTGTATGCACTTAGAGAAAAATTTTGGAAACGAAGAAAATGTTAAGTTTTTTAATCGACGAGTATTGAAAAATAGTATACTACTAAAAATGAAAGTTAAGAAGTATAATAAATGAGTAGTCTAAGAAAGTCTGTAAAATAAACTGTTTTTTTTTTAATAAAATAATATTTCATAGTTATAAGAAGGCATAAAACTGGAAAAAGTTAAGTAGAATTATGAATTAATAGAAAGAGAGAAATTTCAATATTGATAAGGAAGAAGGATATTTAAATGTATTGTAGGAGTAGTTACAGATAATATTGTTTTACTTATGAAATAAGGTGAAAAATGATAAGGTATAATATAAAATACAAATAAATAATTGTACAAGTTTATACAAGTTAGTAGTTTAAGCGTGTGAATGTTATTTGGATTTGTTAGAAAGGAAATACACTAATTTGAACATTGTCTTAAACAAAGGGGACGCGAACCCTTCTTAATTTCCGGCACTTTTGCCACATTTCTATGCCTATCCACCTACAATTTTCACACTTCTAGACAATGTAATTTAAATTCATGTATAGTCCGGACAATAAGTTTAAATAAAATAAATTTGTAATGTTTTTTTTGCTATTTCGTTATAGGTATGAATGAATGAATATAAATGTTTAAGGTGAATATTACTCTTTGATCTTGAATATCGATAAATATTGTATTATGATTTTTTGTATATAATTTAAATGATTAATGGGAAGATGTGTTGATTTGTCACACGTAAATCAAAGTAGTGCTACTTCGTTCAAAATGTATAATAAATGGAGAAAAATGTAAATCATGTGATCGACGAATATTCTTATATAAATAAGTGAGATTATACAGTAATGGTGCGACGTGTTAAACAGTTTAAGATGTATCAAAACATTAAGATATGAACAATTTATTACTTGTGAGTGTACTACGTTAAGTAGAAAAGTGCGGCGAATAAATATGTTTTATGATAAGATTAATAATGAGGAGATAAATGTGAAATATTATAGTATTGTGTGTATGTTGGAATAATAAGTAATGCGGATTAAATAAATAACTATTTAGATATAATCGACGACGGAAGACGTCAAAGAATGTCTTCGAAATATGTATTTCAAATATGTGCGAATAAGAGGTTTTATACATGAATTGTATGAAATGTGGATTTCACATCAAGGAATTGAGTAAAATAATGTACAAATGCTATACAAAGCTATTTTTAATTGTAGGAAGGATGTAGACGATGTGATTGAAAGGTCACAAAAAGGGCGGTGAGTTATAATAAAATTGTTAAAAATATATTAGCTATTAACGTCATGGGGTAGAAAGCAAGATTATTTTTAAGTTTCAATTATAAATTAGATATTGAATTTTCAATGTAAGTCAGAAGTGCCGACTAACGTGTAGTTTCAATATTATTCAGCAAACGTAGATAAAATGGGATTAGTCACAATATAAAAAGGTTCATAGAATTAATTGTTGATGTAAGAATTTGTCACGAATGATTCAGAATTAACAGGATGTCGCATTGCTGACATGCTGGGAATTATAGCAGTCTAGAAGTTAACATGGAAAACTGTGTACGTGCAAAAATGTGCAAACTTGCTAAACCACTGCGTAGAAGCAATGCTAGACTATACAGTTTTAAATTTCACATTAACTAAGTGGGTATAACTTGAAATCTCAACTAACTTAGAATCAGAGGAGGGGGTAACTGTGGATAATCCACCATACTATAGTTAAACTCTATAAGCCTTTTTATCTTACGTTGTTGTTATCTTAAATAATTCAAATGGAGCTAATACGAACTACTATATTATTAATAATGTTCTTAAAAGCAGATAAACAATAAAATAAGGGAATAGTTTTTGAAAGATTAACAGATGTATTATTAACAAGATCTGAATTTACAATTGTGATAGAATTTAACATTTCAAAATTAATAGTTGCAATTATATGGTTGAATGAAGCAGTAGTAATGAAGATTTTTTTTTAATAAACTAACAAATGAGTCATTGGGGGATGTGGAAGAGATGAATAAATTTAATTCAAATGGAGTCAAGTTAGATAGATTACTCCTGCACATTCAATCAAAGAAAGAAAATAATATGAAAATAATTAGAAATGTCAGTTGGACAATGTATGGAGTATGTAGTGTGATAACAATTGTGTTAATATATTATGTATACAAAAAAATATCATGTTTAACAAATGGAACATTTAGATGTTGTTTAGATTCTCAGAAACAAACAGAAGTACGGTGATAAATATAGGACAGAAAGAAGAAACAAAATGGGATCTACAGGACTTAAGGATTAGAATGTGACCTGAGAAGGCCGTCCCATAAGCTGCCATGAGTAGAGATATTTCTGTTAATCTAATAATTTTGTTTTACAGGTTTAGAATAGGAAGGGTTGATAAATTTTTGAATTTTGAAGTATAAACAAATAATAATTAAGTAACAAGTTTCACATGAATGGAAATAATATGTCATAAAAGAAAAAGCTAACTTATATAATGAAACAGTAGGACAATGAAATGAAGCCAAGTTTAAATTATTAGTAGTTTAAGCGTGTGAATGTTATTTGGATTTGTTAGAAAGGAAATACACTAATTTGAACATTGTCTTAAACAAAGGGGACGCGAACCCTTCTTAATTTCCGGCACTTTTGCCACATTTCTATGCCTATCCACCTACAATTTTCACACTTCTAGACAATGTAATTTAAATTCATGTATAGTCCGGACAATAAGTTTAAATAAAATAAATTTGTAATGTTTTTTTTGCTATTTCGTTATAGGTATGAATGAATGAATATAAATGTTTAAGGTGAATATTACTCTTTGATCTTGAATATCGATAAATATTGTATTATGATTTTTTGTATATAATTTAAATGATTAATGGGAAGATGTGTTGATTTGTCACACGTAAATCAAAGTAGTGCTACTTCGTTCAAAATGTATAATAAATGGAGAAAAATGTAAATCATGTGATCGACGAATATTCTTATATAAATAAGTGAGATTATACAGTAATGGTGCGACGTGTTAAACAGTTTAAGATGTATCAAAACATTAAGATATGAACAATTTATTACTTGTGAGTGTACTACGTTAAGTAGAAAAGTGCGGCGAATAAATATGTTTTATGATAAGATTAATAATGAGGAGATAAATGTGAAATATTATAGTATTGTGTGTATGTTGGAATAATAAGTAATGCGGATTAAATAAATAACTATTTAGATATAATCGACGACGGAAGACGTCAAAGAATGTCTTCGAAATATGTATTTCAAATATGTGCGAATAAGAGGTTTTATACATGAATTGTATGAAATGTGGATTTCACATCAAGGAATTGAGTAAAATAATGTACAAATGCTATACAAAGCTATTTTTAATTGTAGGAAGGATGTAGACGATGTGATTGAAAGGTCACAAAAAGGGCGGTGAGTTATAATAAAATTGTTAAAAATATATTAGCTATTAACGTCATGGGGTAGAAAGCAAGATTATTTTTAAGTTTCAATTATAAATTAGATATTGAATTTTCAATGTAAGTCAGAAGTGCCGACTAACGTGTAGTTTCAATATTATTCAGCAAACGTAGATAAAATGGGATTAGTCACAATATAAAAAGGTTCATAGAATTAATTGTTGATGTAAGAATTTGTCACGAATGATTCAGAATTAACAGGATGTCGCATTGCTGACATGCTGGGAATTATAGCAGTCTAGAAGTTAACATGGAAAACTGTGTACGTGCAAAAATGTGCAAACTTGCTAAACCACTGCGTAGAAGCAATGCTAGACTATACAGTTTTAAATTTCACATTAACTAAGTGGGTATAACTTGAAATCTCAACTAACTTAGAATCAGAGGAGGGGGTAACTGTGGATAATCCACCATACTATAGTTAAACTCTATAAGCCTTTTTATCTTACGTTGTTGTTATCTTAAATAATTCAAATGGAGCTAATACGAACTACTATATTATTAATAATGTTCTTAAAAGCAGATAAACAATAAAATAAGGGAATAGTTTTTGAAAGATTAACAGATGTATTATTAACAAGATCTGAATTTACAATTGTGATAGAATTTAACATTTCAAAATTAATAGTTGCAATTATATGGTTGAATGAAGCAGTAGTAATGAAGATTTTTTTTTAATAAACTAACAAATGAGTCATTGGGGGATGTGGAAGAGATGAATAAATTTAATTCAAATGGAGTCAAGTTAGATAGATTACTCCTGCACATTCAATCAAAGAAAGAAAATAATATGAAAATAATTAGAAATGTCAGTTGGACAATGTATGGAGTATGTAGTGTGATAACAATTGTGTTAATATATTATGTATACAAAAAAATATCATGTTTAACAAATGGAACATTTAGATGTTGTTTAGATTCTCAGAAACAAACAGAAGTACGGTGATAAATATAGGACAGAAAGAAGAAACAAAATGGGATCTACAGGACTTAAGGATTAGAATGTGACCTGAGAAGGCCGTCCCATAAGCTGCCATGAGTAGAGATATTTCTGTTAATCTAATAATTTTGTTTTACAGGTTTAGAATAGGAAGGGTTGATAAATTTTTGAATTTTGAAGTATAAACAAATAATAATTAAGTAACAAGTTTCACATGAATGGAAATAATATGTCATAAAAGAAAAAGCTAACTTATATAATGAAACAGTAGGACAATGAAATGAAGCCAAGTTTAAATTATTAGTAGTTTAAGCGTGTGAATGTTATTTGGATTTGTTAGAAAGGAAATACACTAATTTGAACATTGTCTTAAACAAAGGGGACGCGAACCCTTCTTAATTTCCGGCACTTTTGCCACATTTCTATGCCTATCCACCTACAATTTTCACACTTCTAGACAATGTAATTTAAATTCATGTATAGTCCGGACAATAAGTTTAAATAAAATAAA
This sequence comes from Philaenus spumarius, assembly GCA_018207615.1. Classification (NCBI taxonomy): domain Eukaryota; kingdom Metazoa; phylum Arthropoda; class Insecta; order Hemiptera; family Aphrophoridae; genus Philaenus; species Philaenus spumarius. The sequence goes on from JAGFPH010020374.1 coordinate 7,911, forward strand.
TTTGTAATGTTTTTTTTGCTATTTCGTTATAGGTATGAATGAATGAATATAAATGTTTAAGGTGAATATTACTCTTTGATCTTGAATATCGATAAATATTGTATTATGATTTTTTGTATATAATTTAAATGATTAATGGGAAGATGTGTTGATTTGTCACACGTAAATCAAAGTAGTGCTACTTCGTTCAAAATGTATAATAAATGGAGAAAAATGTAAATCATGTGATCGACGAATATTCTTATATAAATAAGTGAGATTATACAGTAATGGTGCGACGTGTTAAACAGTTTAAGATGTATCAAAACATTAAGATATGAACAATTTATTACTTGTGAGTGTACTACGTTAAGTAGAAAAGTGCGGCGAATAAATATGTTTTATGATAAGATTAATAATGAGGAGATAAATGTGAAATATTATAGTATTGTGTGTATGTTGGAATAATAAGTAATGCGGATTAAATAAATAACTATTTAGATATAATCGACGACGGAAGACGTCAAAGAATGTCTTCGAAATATGTATTTCAAATATGTGCGAATAAGAGGTTTTATACATGAATTGTATGAAATGTGGATTTCACATCAAGGAATTGAGTAAAATAATGTACAAATGCTATACAAAGCTATTTTTAATTGTAGGAAGGATGTAGACGATGTGATTGAAAGGTCACAAAAAGGGCGGTGAGTTATAATAAAATTGTTAAAAATATATTAGCTATTAACGTCATGGGGTAGAAAGCAAGATTATTTTTAAGTTTCAATTATAAATTAGATATTGAATTTTCAATGTAAGTCAGAAGTGCCGACTAACGTGTAGTTTCAATATTATTCAGCAAACGTAGATAAAATGGGATTAGTCACAATATAAAAAGGTTCATAGAATTAATTGTTGATGTAAGAATTTGTCACGAATGATTCAGAATTAACAGGATGTCGCATTGCTGACATGCTGGGAATTATAGCAGTCTAGAAGTTAACATGGAAAACTGTGTACGTGCAAAAATGTGCAAACTTGCTAAACCACTGCGTAGAAGCAATGCTAGACTATACAGTTTTAAATTTCACATTAACTAAGTGGGTATAACTTGAAATCTCAACTAACTTAGAATCAGAGGAGGGGGTAACTGTGGATAATCCACCATACTATAGTTAAACTCTATAAGCCTTTTTATCTTACGTTGTTGTTATCTTAAATAATTCAAATGGAGCTAATACGAACTACTATATTATTAATAATGTTCTTAAAAGCAGATAAACAATAAAATAAGGGAATAGTTTTTGAAAGATTAACAGATGTATTATTAACAAGATCTGAATTTACAATTGTGATAGAATTTAACATTTCAAAATTAATAGTTGCAATTATATGGTTGAATGAAGCAGTAGTAATGAAGATTTTTTTTTAATAAACTAACAAATGAGTCATTGGGGGATGTGGAAGAGATGAATAAATTTAATTCAAATGGAGTCAAGTTAGATAGATTACTCCTGCACATTCAATCAAAGAAAGAAAATAATATGAAAATAATTAGAAATGTCAGTTGGACAATGTATGGAGTATGTAGTGTGATAACAATTGTGTTAATATATTATGTATACAAAAAAATATCATGTTTAACAAATGGAACATTTAGATGTTGTTTAGATTCTCAGAAACAAACAGAAGTACGGTGATAAATATAGGACAGAAAGAAGAAACAAAATGGGATCTACAGGACTTAAGGATTAGAATGTGACCTGAGAAGGCCGTCCCATAAGCTGCCATGAGTAGAGATATTTCTGTTAATCTAATAATTTTGTTTTACAGGTTTAGAATAGGAAGGGTTGATAAATTTTTGAATTTTGAAGTATAAACAAATAATAATTAAGTAACAAGTTTCACATGAATGGAAATAATATGTCATAAAAGAAAAAGCTAACTTATATAATGAAACAGTAGGACAATGAAATGAAGCCAAGTTTAAATTATTAGTAGTTTAAGCGTGTGAATGTTATTTGGATTTGTTAGAAAGGAAATACACTAATTTGAACATTGTCTTAAACAAAGGGGACGCGAACCCTTCTTAATTTCCGGCACTTTTGCCACATTTCTATGCCTATCCACCTACAATTTTCACACTTCTAGACAATGTAATTTAAATTCATGTATAGTCCGGACAATAAGTTTAAATAAAATAAATTTGTAATGTTTTTTTTGCTATTTCGTTATAGGTATGAATGAATGAATATAAATGTTTAAGGTGAATATTACTCTTTGATCTTGAATATCGATAAATATTGTATTATGATTTTTTGTATATAATTTAAATGATTAATGGGAAGATGTGTTGATTTGTCACACGTAAATCAAAGTAGTGCTACTTCGTTCAAAATGTATAATAAATGGAGAAAAATGTAAATCATGTGATCGACGAATATTCTTATATAAATAAGTGAGATTATACAGTAATGGTGCGACGTGTTAAACAGTTTAAGATGTATCAAAACATTAAGATATGAACAATTTATTACTTGTGAGTGTACTACGTTAAGTAGAAAAGTGCGGCGAATAAATATGTTTTATGATAAGATTAATAATGAGGAGATAAATGTGAAATATTATAGTATTGTGTGTATGTTGGAATAATAAGTAATGCGGATTAAATAAATAACTATTTAGATATAATCGACGACGGAAGACGTCAAAGAATGTCTTCGAAATATGTATTTCAAATATGTGCGAATAAGAGGTTTTATACATGAATTGTATGAAATGTGGATTTCACATCAAGGAATTGAGTAAAATAATGTACAAATGCTATACAAAGCTATTTTTAATTGTAGGAAGGATGTAGACGATGTGATTGAAAGGTCACAAAAAGGGCGGTGAGTTATAATAAAATTGTTAAAAATATATTAGCTATTAACGTCATGGGGTAGAAAGCAAGATTATTTTTAAGTTTCAATTATAAATTAGATATTGAATTTTCAATGTAAGTCAGAAGTGCCGACTAACGTGTAGTTTCAATATTATTCAGCAAACGTAGATAAAATGGGATTAGTCACAATATAAAAAGGTTCATAGAATTAATTGTTGATGTAAGAATTTGTCACGAATGATTCAGAATTAACAGGATGTCGCATTGCTGACATGCTGGGAATTATAGCAGTCTAGAAGTTAACATGGAAAACTGTGTACGTGCAAAAATGTGCAAACTTGCTAAACCACTGCGTAGAAGCAATGCTAGACTATACAGTTTTAAATTTCACATTAACTAAGTGGGTATAACTTGAAATCTCAACTAACTTAGAATCAGAGGAGGGGGTAACTGTGGATAATCCACCATACTATAGTTAAACTCTATAAGCCTTTTTATCTTACGTTGTTGTTATCTTAAATAATTCAAATGGAGCTAATACGAACTACTATATTATTAATAATGTTCTTAAAAGCAGATAAACAATAAAATAAGGGAATAGTTTTTGAAAGATTAACAGATGTATTATTAACAAGATCTGAATTTACAATTGTGATAGAATTTAACATTTCAAAATTAATAGTTGCAATTATATGGTTGAATGAAGCAGTAGTAATGAAGATTTTTTTTTAATAAACTAACAAATGAGTCATTGGGGGATGTGGAAGAGATGAATAAATTTAATTCAAATGGAGTCAAGTTAGATAGATTACTCCTGCACATTCAATCAAAGAAAGAAAATAATATGAAAATAATTAGAAATGTCAGTTGGACAATGTATGGAGTATGTAGTGTGATAACAATTGTGTTAATATATTATGTATACAAAAAAATATCATGTTTAACAAATGGAACATTTAGATGTTGTTTAGATTCTCAGAAACAAACAGAAGTACGGTGATAAATATAGGACAGAAAGAAGAAACAAAATGGGATCTACAGGACTTAAGGATTAGAATGTGACCTGAGAAGGCCGTCCCATAAGCTGCCATGAGTAGAGATATTTCTGTTAATCTAATAATTTTGTTTTACAGGTTTAGAATAGGAAGGGTTGATAAATTTTTGAATTTTGAAGTATAAACAAATAATAATTAAGTAACAAGTTTCACATGAATGGAAATAATATGTCATAAAAGAAAAAGCTAACTTATATAATGAAACAGTAGGACAATGAAATGAAGCCAAGTTTAAATTATTAGTAGTTTAAGCGTGTGAATGTTATTTGGATTTGTTAGAAAGGAAATACACTAATTTGAACATTGTCTTAAACAAAGGGGACGCGAACCCTTCTTAATTTCCGGCACTTTTGCCACATTTCTATGCCTATCCACCTACAATTTTCACACTTCTAGACAATGTAATTTAAATTCATGTATAGTCCGGACAATAAGTTTAAATAAAATAAATTTGTAATGTTTTTTTTGCTATTTCGTTATAGGTATGAATGAATGAATATAAATGTTTAAGGTGAATATTACTCTTTGATCTTGAATATCGATAAATATTGTATTATGATTTTTTGTATATAATTTAAATGATTAATGGGAAGATGTGTTGATTTGTCACACGTAAATCAAAGTAGTGCTACTTCGTTCAAAATGTATAATAAATGGAGAAAAATGTAAATCATGTGATCGACGAATATTCTTATATAAATAAGTGAGATTATACAGTAATGGTGCGACGTGTTAAACAGTTTAAGATGTATCAAAACATTAAGATATGAACAATTTATTACTTGTGAGTGTACTACGTTAAGTAGAAAAGTGCGGCGAATAAATATGTTTTATGATAAGATTAATAATGAGGAGATAAATGTGAAATATTATAGTATTGTGTGTATGTTGGAATAATAAGTAATGCGGATTAAATAAATAACTATTTAGATATAATCGACGACGGAAGACGTCAAAGAATGTCTTCGAAATATGTATTTCAAATATGTGCGAATAAGAGGTTTTATACATGAATTGTATGAAATGTGGATTTCACATCAAGGAATTGAGTAAAATAATGTACAAATGCTATACAAAGCTATTTTTAATTGTAGGAAGGATGTAGACGATGTGATTGAAAGGTCACAAAAAGGGCGGTGAGTTATAATAAAATTGTTAAAAATATATTAGCTATTAACGTCATGGGGTAGAAAGCAAGATTATTTTTAAGTTTCAATTATAAATTAGATATTGAATTTTCAATGTAAGTCAGAAGTGCCGACTAACGTGTAGTTTCAATATTATTCAGCAAACGTAGATAAAATGGGATTAGTCACAATATAAAAAGGTTCATAGAATTAATTGTTGATGTAAGAATTTGTCACGAATGATTCAGAATTAACAGGATGTCGCATTGCTGACATGCTGGGAATTATAGCAGTCTAGAAGTTAACATGGAAAACTGTGTACGTGCAAAAATGTGCAAACTTGCTAAACCACTGCGTAGAAGCAATGCTAGACTATACAGTTTTAAATTTCACATTAACTAAGTGGGTATAACTTGAAATCTCAACTAACTTAGAATCAGAGGAGGGGGTAACTGTGGATAATCCACCATACTATAGTTAAACTCTATAAGCCTTTTTATCTTACGTTGTTGTTATCTTAAATAATTCAAATGGAGCTAATACGAACTACTATATTATTAATAATGTTCTTAAAAGCAGATAAACAATAAAATAAGGGAATAGTTTTTGAAAGATTAACAGATGTATTATTAACAAGATCTGAATTTACAATTGTGATAGAATTTAACATTTCAAAATTAATAGTTGCAATTATATGGTTGAATGAAGCAGTAGTAATGAAGATTTTTTTTTAATAAACTAACAAATGAGTCATTGGGGGATGTGGAAGAGATGAATAAATTTAATTCAAATGGAGTCAAGTTAGATAGATTACTCCTGCACATTCAATCAAAGAAAGAAAATAATATGAAAATAATTAGAAATGTCAGTTGGACAATGTATGGAGTATGTAGTGTGATAACAATTGTGTTAATATATTATGTATACAAAAAAATATCATGTTTAACAAATGGAACATTTAGATGTTGTTTAGATTCTCAGAAACAAACAGAAGTACGGTGATAAATATAGGACAGAAAGAAGAAACAAAATGGGATCTACAGGACTTAAGGATTAGAATGTGACCTGAGAAGGCCGTCCCATAAGCTGCCATGAGTAGAGATATTTCTGTTAATCTAATAATTTTGTTTTACAGGTTTAGAATAGGAAGGGTTGATAAATTTTTGAATTTTGAAGTATAAACAAATAATAATTAAGTAACAAGTTTCACATGAATGGAAATAATATGTCATAAAAGAAAAAGCTAACTTATATAATGAAACAGTAGGACAATGAAATGAAGCCAAGTTTAAATTATTAGTAGTTTAAGCGTGTGAATGTTATTTGGATTTGTTAGAAAGGAA
>JAGFPH010020378.1:0-14291 GCA_018207615.1 Philaenus spumarius
AAAAAAAATGAAAGACTTTTTGCCATTACATATTAGAATACTCTTAGTTAAATCATTAATTTTGCCTTACTTTGCCTACTGTGACACTGTAGTAAGTGACATGACTGTGGAATTGGCTAATAAACTCCAACGCGCTCAAAATTATTGTATACGATTTATTTTTGATCTAAAACGTGATGATCATGTCAGTCCATATTATAAACAATTACATCTTTTAAAACTTGATGAATTTAGATCTTTTCATATTTTAACTACATTGCATGCTGTCCTACAGACTAGAGTGCCGACTTACTTGGCAAATAAGTTTGTATTTGCCTCAGATATAAGTACAAAAAGTACAAGAAAGGGGTCGACAATGCTTATAATTCCCAAGCACAGAACTGTAATGTATAATAAATCTTTTACCGTAACGGCATGTCGCTTGTGGAATTCGTTACCAGATCCCCTTAAAACCATACATAGCCGTGCTCAATTTTCAAAATCACTAAAACTGCATTTCTTAAATGGTTTGGACGTGGACTGATCTTCGCTCGGGGTGTGTAGGAAAGGAATTCGTTTATTTAAATTGTATGATATCTATGAATGTGAGTGTGAATGTATTTTCTTGTTAATAAATATATTTAAATTCTTATATGTTGTTATATATGTATATATTTAAGTGTTTATAATTAGGTTATATTTTTAGTAATCTTTATTAGATAAGGATTTTATTTCTTATTTTTAATATTATTATCCAAATTAGTATGTATTTTTGTTTGATGCAAAGTTCTTTTGTCTTTAGTTAAATCAATATTATTTGTTTTGTTTTAGGCTTAAGTTTTATTGTTCTTGTTTTTGTTTACCGAATGTACATGGGTTAAGTGGAAGAGAGGACCTGATGGTCCTAACTTCGCCCAGAAATAAAGGCTCTATCTATCTATCTATCTATCTCTCTCCCCCCTCTCTCTCTCTCCCTCTCTCTCTCCCCTAAGTTATAAAATGTGACCAAATTGTGATACGGCAAAGCTGAATGTGAAACTGGCCAGATAGAACTGGTAAAGAATAAAGGTATCAACTCCTACAGAGTGTTCGTCCGATGTACGTACGTGAGTAACATATAATCATCTGTAGTACTTAAACAAACCAAGTGTAGATTATAGTTTGGAATTATGTTTACAACTTCAATCGTTATAATTTCTTGTGAAGTTGATTTTCTTATTAAATACTGTACGGGTAAATATATATAACGTATGCTATAATATACGTTTTAATATTTGCTTTGAGTTAGCAAACTGTATATAAATACAACCTTTTATCATTAATATACTTGTTTATGCAAATGTAAGGAAGAGATGCCTATTAGTTTAACTTCGGAAACATTCGTACATCTTCGTGTAATACATAAACATATTCGATTAATAATTTCTTCACCAAATATTAATAACTTCTAAATCATTTGATCTATCAATATGAAATAAAAACCATTAAAAGATAGTATTTTTTCTTTTTCTTTAAATATATAATAAAGTATTTAAGTAAAAATATTTAACGAATAGGCCTACAGTTATATAATCCTTATTATTGTACACATTAACCGAGTTAAAAATCCCCGTCATCATGGTTAGGTAGGCCTAGATAAGTAGGCCTTAATGTTGTTTTTAAATAGTTTGTTTTTTAAATGAAGTATTTCTGATGTGTGTCTAATTAAGCAGCCTGTAAATTTTCACTGGGGCTTACGATTCATAATTTTAACACTGATGGGTGTTTGAATTATGATGCAGTAAGCCTTTTTCGTTGTTTGAATTTAATTACCTAACCTAAAAAACCGTCGATTGTGATGAATCAATTACCCGATTCTAAATTTGATAAGTTGGTTGCTATGGTAATAAATGTAAATGCTTTCAGGAAATGTGTGTTGGTTCAGTATAGGCCTAACCTGAAATTGTGTTAAGCTTTTGATCAAAACCAGCTGTTTTATTTATAACAACAGATTTTGTTTGTTTTTTGTTTCGGTTCGCTTTTATTTTGTTAACCTAACCTAAAAAAAACTGTAGGTTGGGAAAAATAATTGACTGATTCTAAATTTTATAAGTTGGTTGCTATAGTGACGAATGTAAATGCGTTCAACAAACGTTCACAACAAACGTGTTGGTTCAGAATATGCCACTCCTAGTAGAATTGTGTCGCTAAGCTTTTGATTCAAACAGCTGTTTTATCTGTAAAATCAATATTTAGTCAAATCGTTTCTTAGTGCACCTCTACATAGTATTATGAAGGTACACTAAGTGTTTTAAGGCCCTAGCAATCATAGTTTTGGCTTTATAGCCCAGTCAATAAAGGGAAAAAATAGGCCTTAGTGGGAAGTAATTAGTGAAAAGCTGAAATTTTGTCAGATGTTACAATAGTATAAGAAGAGTATTTACACAAAAGTCCCCGCCCCTCCCCCTCTTGCTCCCCCCCCTTAAAGTTCACTTTTGAAAGATTTTTTATTTTGTCAATATCTATGAGATAAAAAGCGATAGAGTAATTTTTATTTCGTTATTGTAATCCTTATAATATTCTCTATCAAAAATGATCTTTGCGTTTAAGCTATAAAACAATTATTTACCGTGTATTTTTAAATTTAATGTTAAAATTTTAACTTTTCTATTACAATAATTACATGTTTAGCTATTTTTTATTAATATGAGACAAGTTATGAAACAATGGCTCAAATAAAACTTTTAGGGTATTTAGCAATCTTTATATTGATATAAGTTTTATAAAATAATGTTAAGTGCAGATAGTTGACTTAATCGGCCTGGCAAAGGGAGATGGTGCGGCGCGGAGCGTACGAGTCTCGAAAGCCGGATCAGCCCGTTGGCATATCAGCGGTCAATCTGCAGTAGATGCCTATTGTTTGGACTTTTATTTGTATAGCTGGTATAATTATAGGTATTACAATGGTTAAATAGACGTAAACATTTATTTTAGTTTTTCATTATTTATTTATTTTCTGGTATTTATTATTGCAGTGATAAACACACAATATGATTTCTTTTAGCCAAGCCAATAAAGGGGAAAAATAAGCCTTATTGGATATAATTAGCGAAAAGCTGAAATTTTTTTAATAAAATTGTTAATGTTCTTTATATTAGTAGAGCTACTTTTAGATTGGGGGATTATTTATAACCCTAAGTTATTAAGACCGTGCCATTATCCACCACCTATGGTCCCGCCGCGCCGTGTCCCGTACTGGCTAAAGCCGGCACCGACAGGTGTCAAGCAGCAGAACATGTTTTGTTTACTGTCAAAACACCATCATGAACCATCCATTCATCACTCAAATTGCTATTTACAATATCTTAAAATTGTCTGGGATATAAAAGTACTGGCACATAAAAGTAGAGAGTTTCAGTTTTATATAAGGCCGGCCACACACAAAATCAGACACGGTCAGTCACGTTTAGTCAGTTTGACTAATAGCAACTAAAACGGGGGGTTTATCATGGGTGGTTATGGGGTCGCCACACACTGCATCGAACGAGACAAACAGAGTCAGACGTATAAATATGTGTTTTCCTTGACTGACGCAGCTCCCTCAAAAGACACCTTTAGTCAAAAGCTATCAGACAGTGTCCGTCAGAGCCACCTGCGCACAACCCCTCCTTGTCACTTGATTTTCTCAAATTCGTGTTTTGTTTTTTAATTTTATCCTGGTTTTTTTCAAGATGTATTCGAACGTTTCGACTTTTATTCGACAGTATTTTTCGATTTTTTGGGATGGTTCTCAATTCCTTAATAAAGTCTACAAGGTTCCTCTTCTCGTTTATAGGGTGTACCCAAAGATCTCTGTTATTAGTGCCTTTTCAAACAAATTAATCAAGTTCCACATCATAATTAATTATAGCTTCCTCTTCCTTCTCTTCAAAGTTCGTTTCAAAGTTAGGTTAAAAACATTCAATAAGCACTAAATGCACACAATACAACAATCTGGTGGACAGAAGAACTGAAAATGGAGGGAGGCAATGACGCCCAGTGACTAAAACCCCCACACACAGGATCAGTCAATAACAGTCAAACAGATAGAAAAGACTAAAGGCGTCTTTGACTATGACTGACCATGTCTGATTCTGTGTGTGGCCGGCCTAAGACAGTGGAAACATTCTTGCTACTGTTTTATTCCAATCCAGTTTAGTCTTGATCATCAATTATTTCATCTACATTATTAGGACTGTTATCACATTAAAACCTTAAAACAATTAAGTTCTACTTTCGGAGACCCACAATATTTAATACAAGATGTCTTACAGCTGCAAGACACGAGGTGCAGAAGGTCATCAGTTACAAAAGACTTCGTACTTAGTGTTGGTGTTAAAGCTTTCCTGTAACCTCCATTTTCTTTAATCTTTTCCATCTTCCAACTCCAAAACTGTAGCATCCAATCTGTTACCAAGCCATGTCTGCACTTGAAAATAAACCCTGAACAAATGCTGATGCTTTGCAAGGTCGAAGTTTGACCTTAGATTAGATTTTTTTGCAATTTTTGCAAGTAACGAGCTTTATTGAAGTTCATGTGCTTTTTCTGTTAAGATAAAATTTTCCCCGTTTGTTTTCAGTTCTTTGGAATCATCTTGACGTAGAAACACCGACGCTTGTGTTTGAGCTTCTTCTGACTTTTGTAAAATGTCCAAAGATTTTATTTTTCCCAGATCAAAGAAAGAAGATGTTGTGTCACAACCTGTTATGGCATAAGCAAGCAGATTAAGCTTCCTTTTGTCGTTCAACTTATAGATGATTTTGAAAATCCTGTAATACACTTTTCGTTCAGTTACTGGTTTTCAAAAGTAGATTGTTTGGTTCTCAGGCCCAAGCGCTACCAACAGTATTAATAAATTGGTGTATTAATAAAGTGACAGTAAACAAAACTTGTTCTGCTGCTTGACACTTGCCGGTTTTAGCCAGTCCAATAATGGTGGGTCCATATATATTTGATGGATAATGGAACGGTCCTAATAACTTAGGAGTAGGAATAATCCCCCGAATCAAAACTGGCTCTCCTAATATAAAGAACATTAACAATTTTATTAACAAAATGTCAGCTTTTCACTAATTATATCCAACAAAGGCCTATTTTTTCCCTTTATTGGCTTGGCTAAAAGAAATCATACTGTGTGTTTATCACTGCAATAATAAATACCAGAAAATAGATAAATAATAAAAAAATAAAATAAATTTTTACGTCTATTTTACCATTGTAATACACATAATTAGACCAGCTATGCAAATAAAAGTCCAAACAATAGGCCTTTAATGCAGATTGACCGCTGATATGCCAACGGGCTGATCCGGCCCGCGAGGTCTCGTACGCCCCGCGCCGCGCCATCTCCCTTTGCCAGGCCGATTAAGTCAACTGTCTGCACTTAACATTTATAAAACTTATATCAATATAAAGATTGCAAAATACCCTAAAAGTTTTATTTGAGCCATTTTTTCATAACTTGTCTCATATTAATAAAAAATAGCTAAACATGTAATTATTGTAATAGAAAAGTTAAAATTTTAACATTAAATTTAAAAATACACGGTAAATAATTGTTGTATAGCTTAAACGCAAAGATCATTTTTGATAGAGAATGTTATAAGGATTACAATAACGAAATAAAAATTACTCTATCGCTTTTTATCTCTTAGATATTGACAAAATAAAAAATCTTTCAAAAGGAACTTTAAGGGGGTAGGGGGGAAGCAAGGGGGGGAGGGGCGGGGACTTTTCAGAAAATATTCCTTATATAATCAACTAACATCCATGAAAAAATCAGCTTTTCACTAATTAGTTCCCACTCAAACCCTTTATTGACTGGGCTATTAGGTTGGTTATGAAATCAGCCGGTCAATCAAGACTTCTTTTGTACAGGGTGTAAAGTAATTACGGGATCTTACTTAGGGAAATACTTCTAAGGGTCAAAGTAAGCCCCAAAAACGCTTCGTTTTCCAAATATTGTTTTGTACATTTTGTTTTTTTTTTTCCAAAATAATTCTTATTTGGGGACGGTTTGGCTTGTTTAGTTCAAACTTGGCATGATGTTTAACCTAACAATCGTCTATCTCAAAAAAAATAAACGGTTTTACCCAATCATACATTTCGAAATGGAGGCTGTTTGAAAATTTCAAATCTAAATTACTCAAAAACCGTACATTTTATCAAATAATATCAAGGCACTTTTTTGTAGCCCTTTTGATTTCCTGTCGAATAGTGTAACTGTCAAAACAATCTGATGAATGATAATAGTCAAGTTATGTGTAACAATTAGTTCGTTCAACCCGGCATCCTATACCAACACACTCTCTCATTTGCTGTACATTTGCTGTCATTATCTTTAACTTAGCTATTATCCTTCATCCGATTGTTTTTACAGTTATACCATCCGATAGGGAATCAAAAGAGCTGCAAAAAAGGTGTCTTGACATTTTTTGATAAAATGTACTGATTTGGAGTAATTTAGATTTGAAATTTTCAAACAGCCTCCATTTTGAAATGCATTATTGGATTTAATCGTTTATTTTTCTTGAGCAAATTGGTGAAGATTTGTTAAAATAAATATGGTTTAAGTAACGTATTTCCTCTAAGTCTACATAGTGTAGTATGGTGAAAAATAGCGTTGTGACCTCTGCCGAAAGGGTTTTGCATTGCCCTCAAACACGATCTCGGCCCAAAAAAATCCCACTTTCGGCACTAGTTGCGAAATATGCTTTTAAATTAATCGACACTTATTATTTGCGTCTAAAGAAAGAAAAAGGGGATACCAACCCCTAAAACAATAAATATTCATTATTTTACATCCCTTGAAGTTATATAGCAGAAATTCGGTACATATTTTGTTTTAAGAAAACGCAAATGAATATTCATGTATTTTGTAATTTCCGAATAATAAAACGTGATAAGTTTTTTTTCTTAAACAACAACCCTACAATATTGTGGTTCAAGTATTAGAGCTAGTTGAGGCTGTACCATTTAGTGGGGTAGGAGGAGACGTAGCGGTCAATTAGGTACAATTGGATTTAAGTTTGAAACTTTTGACCCTTGAACGATCCATCTCCAAGGGATCCTCATTACAGCAGTCTCTGAGGGTTTATTAAGGTTTTATCGGATATTGAATTCAATATTTCTTCCTTCTTGTTCATAGACTGTAAGCAATGCATCCTTCCATCCAGTTGGTAATATATTCATCATGCGAGAAATATTAATAAACTAGGGGAAACCCATGCGTGCTCCGCACGCTTACCCCGTGTCATCTATAGACATAATCGTGTTATGTTTTCTTTATAATAAAGGTGTAGGATTAATAATAACCCCAAAGCTAAGATGGTAAATAATGTTAAATTTTCAAATGAAATTATTTCCCATATTTTATAACAGCAGTTATAATAAATGTGAAAAGAACCAGCAAGGCTAAGGTCTACACTTTAATAAAAACCTAACCTAAAAGTCAGAAATGCAAATAATTGCTTCAACGTTTGAAATCAGATGTTAATAGAAATATTAGAGCAAACAGCCGTTTTATGTGTTATTTTATTCAATTATTTGCTATTTGTAATAAATGTAAATACGTGTGTTGGTTCATCAGTCTAGGCCTAACCTAAGAATTTTTTCCTACTAAATTTACAAATATTGAAATAAAAAATGTTTTAATCGAAATGAATTATAGATTATGTTGCTCAGGGAGAGTGTAGCTTTTCTTTAGTAAAACTATGTTTTCAATCGGTTCAATGGTTCCAGAGATTACCACAGATTCTACATAAAAACAAACAAACAAATTTTACCTTTTTATAATATTGGTATGGATAATAAGTTGTTCCTACCTTGAACGTGGTATAAGACTATACACACATACACACACACAAGTACTGAGGCCCCTTAAATCAAATATTCATATCTACAGAAGCTGAATTTTAATTACACAAATTAAAGGCGTTCTTTATAAGCCGTTTTCTTTTTGAAGCGCCCAAACCCTCGCTTTATCCCAATGAATATTTAGCAGCTATTCAGAATAAAAGTAATACATATTCCAAGAGGGGAATACAGCTTGTGTTTGTTGAAGGCGCTTCAAAGTGGAACCAATTTATCAACAGTTTGTTTTGCATATTTTAATTAAATTATTATTTGTACATAGGCGGACCTAGATAATGCGATGTTTCAGAGTTAGAAATAGTAATGAAATACTCAGAAGTCTAAATACTGTACTAAGCCATACATTTAGGAGTAATTTGTGTATAATATTTAATTATAGGGACATAAGGGTAACGACTTTTCTTAATTACTTATCTAAGGTGTTACACAGAATGTCCAGATTCGATTGTCTGAAACTTTACGGGGCCATTTGACAGCTAAAAACAAGCAAATAATAAGACATAACACGTGACCTACCTCGAACTGTTTTCTGTCTGTCCGTCGGTATGTGGGTTTTGCAAATACGTAACCTAATATCTCAGAAACGGTTGAAGATATATAATCATGAAACTAGGTTTGAATGTTGATCTACGTAGGGTACATTTTACTTAAAAGATTTGTTTTCCTGCAACAATACGTTTACAAATTTTCAATTTTAAATACTATCTAGACAACTATAAATTTAAACGATGATAAACACCCAGGTTTTTCGCCTTTAAACCAAAAAAAAAAAAAAAAAAGAACACATAACATGATTATCTGTACAGAAGGTTCCAACGAGGTTGGCGTGAGGAGCACGCAGGAGTTTCCCATAGTATGTAATATAAAATGCAAATTATAGAAAAACTCCCCACACTATAAAACCCTAGACGTGAATTACATTCATATTTTTGATAGTCCGTTAGACAATATCGCTAAGACAAATATATATAAAAATTGATGGTTCTTTGCCTCTTTGATTCTTGCGTCGTGACTCAAAAACTATTCGACCGATTTCACTAAAAATTTCACAAATCCATAACATTATCAGGAGTGTTTGGACGTTAAAATTACCAGGTCGAACGGGATAAAATAGAGTAGCTGCCCCTATAAAATAAATATAAATTAAACTATCTTCCTACAAGCGATAAAGCTAAAATTATGTAATATTATTTTTAAGGTATATAACAAACTATTTGCAATTAGGATTGTTCAAGTCAAAGATGTGACTTGAATACCACTAAAATTAAATAATAATTCAAACACTTCCTTTTTATATATTCTCAAAAACCACTAAAATCCTATTACTTTAAATGAGCAATTCTTGTATCTATCTTTGTATCTGTCGCGGATCTCGAAAACGGCTCTAACGAATTCAAAGAAATTTTGTATTTAATTGTAGTTTTGATTTTTAAGTACACCCATATAGTTGTATTTCGTGTGAAAACGCAATGTTTTGAGAAAATCTAATTTAAAATTTGAAAATTTTTAACATAGGGTCTTATGGGTCGCCATGTTGGTTACAAAATAACAAGGAAATAGTAAATAAAGCGATCAAAACAGCTGTTTATAAAAAAGCCAATTTATACTGTCTTATCAGCTGTTCATTGAATAGTTTTTAATTACTGTTAAAAAACAAGCTAATTAATACTGCTTTAGCACTTTGGAATTATAATAAATTGGGCCTGATTTAACAATTTATTTTGTCAAAAAAAAGTTAACTTGGCAAAGATGGATAAATTCGAATAGTCAATTTTGTAATATGGGCCTGGCTCATTTCTGAAACAGAATATTGAGGTTATGTTAGTCCTGCAATAATTTTTACTATATTTAGGCCTGGTTTCAAAACTTTAGTTGGCAGAAGATAGTAGAACTAGGACTAAAATCGTAATGAAAGCCTCTCACATTTCTAAAGCATGCATTTGAGGTTATAATTAATCTTGTAATTACTGGTAATATATTTAAGCCTGGTTTCATAATTTTACAAACCAATGTAAAACGAGCCAAAGATTGACGAGACTCTTTAGTGAATTTTCCAACTGCGAGCGAAGCGAAGCAGCCATCTGAGGCCGAAGGCCGAGGTGGGGTTGGGACGCGAAGCGTCCAGGGGCAGAGCCCCTAGTAATTTCATTAAAATTTCACGTTTTACACATATTAGTACAATAAATGTTTAGAGAACATGGTCACTGCTAACAACTATATTTAAATGGGGTAGCTGCCCCAATACAATACAAATAAATTGTACTAAATTACCACAAACTATAAACCTAAAGTTATTTGATACGAATCTTAATTAATATAAGAAACATTTTCAATTCGACTATTCAAGTCAAAGTGATAAAACGGAATAACTACCCTTAAAATTAAATCAAGCAAAGCGAACCATTGCCTGGTTCACTAGTAATCATACAAGCTGACATAGAATCAACATAGGGCAAGAAATACTTCAACTGATTTCAATGCAAAAATAATACAAATTTCTGGGGTTCACTCCCTGCCCCCCCCCCCCCCTTACAGTTGAACGCAAAAAAAGCTTATCAACGCAATCATGTTTGTTAACATTCATTACCACAGCTAGCAAAATATCAAATTTAGAATCAGTTTATTATTTTCACAACAGACAGTTTTTTAGTTAGATTAACAAACCAAAAGCAAACACATTGACAGATTTATTTGTAAAAATTTTACTTCTCGGCTAATATATGGGCCAGGATAGTCAGATGTTAGGTCGCATTTAAAACACAATTATTGTATCAGATATTCATTTTATTTACTTTTTAATATTTATGGAGAAGCCGCGACCATATGTTTAGTTAATAATAAGATGAAACAAAATTATATTATTTTTTGAAGTTATACTTCTTTGCGCCCGTTGTAATCGGGATGGGGTGTCGGACGAGAAAATGCGTCACGCGTTAGGAGTAAAATCCGGAAAGTGCCTTTTTATACCTTTCTTCACTTTCCTATATTTCAAAACGTCGGATTGATTTGAAACTTTGCACACTTATCACAGGCCAGTCGGTAGGGGTAAATTTAGATCAAAAGTTCTAGTAATTTACAATACGGTTGATTTTTTTTATAAGTACATTAAAGTATGTAGATTAACATAAAAAAAAAGTTTACCAGTCTATCGATTTCCCAAAGTCGAAAAAAAAAACGATTATAATTTTTTTTCGATTATCCTTAATATTTCGAATAGATTGAAATTAGTTCGTGGGTCCGGTACTCCTAAAATCGATAATCGAAATCGACTCCTAGATCGGGTCATTTTCAAGATGACAAGCTGATACTCAGCATAAATGTTTAAAATATATATTTTAACTCCTACGTTAAGTTTCGATGCGATATATTAAAATTCGGCCAATTTAGAATGAGCCAACGCTTCATACATGAATAAGATGTCCCCTTTTAGTGATTTCCCCTGCTGCAAAATACATACCTGCATTATCTATTTTTTCCAGACAAACCATTGCTCGGACGAAGTAAAATACATATGACCTTTTTTGTTGAAAAATACCTCCCTTACACGGTGGTATTTTTTTATTTTTCTCTATCTTCATCCCAGCTCGAAATATTAAGGATAATCGGAAAAAAATTATAATCGATTTTTTTTTCGACTTTGTGGAAATCGATAGACTGGTAAAGTTTTTTTTTATGTTAATCTAAATACTTTAAGGTACTTATAAAAAAAAATCAGCCGTATTGCAAATTACTGGTAGTTTTAACCTATACCGACTGGGCTATCAAGGATCGATGACAATGCAATATTAATTTTGTTGGGTGTAGTAAGTGAGCACTGATCATGGTCCCCAGAACACGACGTGATTTTCACCCCCTTCAAAACGTCGGATTGATTTGAAACTTTGCACACTTATCAAGGACCGATGACAATGCGATATTAATTTTGTTGGGTGTAGTAAGTGAGCACTGATCATAGTCCCCCGAACACGTTTTCGGCAGTCATTAAACATTTTATATACAGGGTGATTCACGACGATATGCAGAAACTTCGGGAGCGCATTCATTTTGTTGGGTGTAGTAAGTGAGCACTGATCATGGTCCCCAGACTAACTGTGACCAACCAAACAGATGTAATGATAGTATTCATAAGCGTATGGAACAAAGAAGGAAACAATGGGATATTAATTTTAAAATATGCCTTCAGTGTTGGTTAGTGTTTTTATAAAAGAATAGGCTATCATCTACAAAATAGTGGGGCTACTCTAAGTTACGACTAGTTTTTTCACAAAATATATTAAATCAATCGTAGCTCTACCTGTCTATACCATTGGATGGCCAAAGAAGTATAACTTCCACCGTCTGGTCCGACGCAGACCCAATATTTTTATTTTTTAATTACCTAATGCTATTGAATGTTTGACGTGTGTACAAAACATAGTGAAAATTGTTTGTAGGCTGTATACATTTTATTCTCATATAATATAACTACGTGATACAGTTAGGCTTATATAAAACTTTAGTTAAGTTATTAATGTGTCAAAGTCGTTTAGTTAACAAAGCACGGGTACACAGTTAGTAACTTATAATTATATAGTCATTATTCACGGCAGAGTACAAGCATTTTAGTGACTAGAAAAGTCGGCTTGGCTTTTGTAAATTTGACGCTGTACTTCAAGTATTAATGAGAAAGGAGATGAGTTTTTGTTTGATCAGCCCTTCCTTGTGGCTAAGTCAACAGAGCGGGGTTTGGTAGTGAATATTTTAAACTGTAGGAAGTGTACGAGGTCTTGGCAGCGAAACTTGTTGAAATCTAATAATCATTTAATACAATAGAAATAAAGTTGCTTCATTTTAGTACACACATTATGAACATTTTGCATGAAAAGTAAATTACATTCGATCACGCATCTGGGACGTAAGTTTGTCGAATTTCCAAAATTAAATTTATATGTTTGAAGGTTTGAATCAACAATTTGGGAAATTAGTGTACTTCGAAAGGCGCTGTATTGCTGATTGTGTATATTCCTGGCAATGGGTTATCTTCTCAGATACACTCCTCGTGGTACCAGGCGCTTCCACAGTTTGCTGATAGTGGCACGACCAGCGATGGTCAACTGCGAGATAAGTAGGCCTCACGGCCTAAAGAATAAGCAGTCGCGGACCATGAGGCGGTAGTCATCTCACCCCATGGTGGCTACCTTCAAAACCATTAGTTAGCTACCCATTCCTTTGTACGTGGGCTAAAGTAAATGGGATAGGGTGAGAAAAAACGTAAGTACTCCAGACGGTGACTCGTCCAACGTGGCTTGGGTAACCTTGCCGACACGAGTACTACGAGTGGAGGGTCCCTTCTTGCAGTAGAGACTTCCTCTGGGGGTTTAGCTCCCTGATTGAAGGTTACTTCTTTCGGGGTGGGGGTCAGCTTCCCGGTTGAAGGCTACTGTACCAGCCAGTGACAGGGAATCCTGCTCTGGGTGGTCGTTGGAGCATGCCCCGGCAGAACTAAGCCGCATGAGTTCTGCCTTTAAAGATGCTAGGAGGCCACCCAATCCCATGCTTTATGGGCATTTTTTTCCTCGAGACTTTTAAAAACAACGTGTGTTTAAACCAAATCCGACGTAACATCATGTTTAATAACTCAATAAAACGTGTTCTGGGGACCATGATCGGTGCTCATTGACCACTCCCGTACTTAGGTCTCACCATAAGGGTCACTGCAATCCCTCATCTTCCCTATGGAAATTCGATAATAGGGTGTGACTGCCTTAAATTAGATCTATTTGTACTGTTTAACCCCCGACAAAAAAGAGGGCTGTTATAAGTTTAACGTGTGTATCTGTGTGTATCTGTGTGGGTGTGCATCTGTGTGTCTGTGTATCTGCCTATGGCATAGTAGCTTCCAAACGGGTGAACCGATTTCGATTAAGTTTTTGTTTCGCGTTGACTTAATCGACAGCGTTCTTAGCTGTGATTCAAGTAAATCTGTTCTGCCGTACGGGGGCTTTTAAAACGTTTTATTTATTGTTATTTTAAAACATATTACAGTTTCAGATTAGTACTTTAAGTTTGTTAATTAAACACGACTGACGCTTGGGCTACTGATGGTAATAAGTCTATAACAACTCTATTTTCTGCACAATAAACAAATCATTATTTTTGCTGGTTGTATAAGTGTTTCGTTTCTCACGTGGCACGGTTGAAAGAAGCATTTACAACGGCCACGAGGCTGTAGAAAGTTGTGGCGAAACCGTACAAAAAAACTTTTATGTTTGAAAAAACTGCAGTACTGCTCGCTTCTTGCAGTGAAACCTCAGTAAAGTATGTTTTACAGGTAAACTTTTTTAAATACCAAGGGGCAATAACATTTTATTTCATTCGGCTTCGCTCGAAGATGTAAAACAAAAATATCGGATGAAATATTGAGAGTTCACTGGCCGAAAAA
>JAGFPH010020379.1:0-14291 GCA_018207615.1 Philaenus spumarius
GGGGGGGGGGGGGGCAAAATCTAAAATGTCCCAACAATTTTTACCGTCTTTCCCAACTTTTGTGGTGGGGGTTCTAACAGGCAGAAGGGGTCTCTGGGTTATGTTGTGTGGATAAATCCCAGTGGATATAGGGCCCTAAAGGCTCACCCTCAGTTTTGTTGTTGTTGAAAAATGGACTTCTCTAAATATGGGTTTTAACATTGTACGTGCTATATTGAGATTTTAATTTTTCAAGAATATCAACATATTGATCACGTTATTGAAGCTGAATGGTTATAAATTAAATAATAAAACACTGGATAATTTTAATACTCAAAATTGAACTATTTTATTATGCAAATTACAAAAAGATAGTACCATTACTTTGTTCCTCTAACAAAATTTTAAAAACATAACTATCAAGAAAAACTAAACTAATAAAACATTTAGTAACTGTAAATGTTGTTGATGTTTACACCTCAATAGTTCAATGTGTCACGTGTCACTGTGATTCTTCTCTTCTTTCAGTTTAACACTTAAACTAACACAACACTTATTTCTCCTCTAACAACATTTTTAAAACACATAATTATATTTTAAAAAACTAATAAAACATTTAGTAACTGTAAATATGGTTGTTTTTTAAACCTCAATAGTTCAATGTGTCACGTGTCACTGTGATTCTTCTCTTCTTTGAGTTTAACACTTAAACTAACACTGTTATCTTCTAACAAAATTTTAAAAACACATAATAATAAAAAAAACTAAACTAATAAAACATTTAGTAACTGTAAATGCGGATGTTGTTTACACCTCAATAGTTCAATGTGTTACATGTCACTGCGATTCTTCTCTTCTTTAAGTTGGCCCATTGCTCTGTCAGTCGGTCTACTTTTAAATGTCCACACAAATTTTGTTCACACTTTAGTATCATCAAACTATCTAATCGATCATCTGCCATTCTGTTTCGAAGGTCTGACTTTACAATTTTTAATTGGCTAAAAACACGTTCATTTGTTGCAACTCCATAAGCAGCGGTAGCAACAAACAAACAAAACTTGTGTGCTTGCCTTAAATGGTTCTTTACTTTGACAGCATGTTT
The DNA here is from genome assembly GCA_018207615.1 of Philaenus spumarius. Taxonomy (NCBI): domain Eukaryota; kingdom Metazoa; phylum Arthropoda; class Insecta; order Hemiptera; family Aphrophoridae; genus Philaenus; species Philaenus spumarius. Next base: position 1,082 of record JAGFPH010020379.1, read on the forward strand.
AAGAACGTCAGTCATATTTCTAGCTGGTTCAGTTGAAGCCATTGTTTTGCCATTGCAAATATCAAAAAGTATTTCCAACTGAGTCTGGAGGGAGGAAACATCTGGCTTGTCGTCTTTAGATCCTGGAGGAAACATTGAAAGGGCTTTTTCAATGGTATCTATGTTAATATTGTTTGTTTCTAGAGGAAATCTGAAGATTTCATTAATTGGGGTGAATAATTCCTTTATTACTTTGGAGTTGTCTAGAAGTCCAATGGCAAGGGTATTCAGCACTTCCTTGAATTCTTTCCTGTAAAAGCTTTTCATGTCAAGCTTTTCTATCCGATGGTGTCTTTTGAAATCAGTTTCTGAATCAATGCCAAGCTTAGTACAAAATATGACTGCACTTTCAATGAGATCATTCATTTCATTGTCGTTATTGCAAATTTTCAGAAGACCTTTTGCGACGCTTTCAATAACAGATATTCCATCTATAACATTAAAATTTGGACTCTCTAAAGTCTCTGTCAATATCTTTATCTTGTCAATAATATTCTTCATAAAATAGTGAGTTACACAATGAATTCAAAGGAATTAATCTTCTTAAACAGTCCAAACGATTTAGTTCTGGTGGTAGAATCTAATGTCTTGTCTTGTGAAATTTCTTGGAGGAGATCCAGGATTGCTTCAAGAGATTTGTCAAAGGCTCTTATAGCAAAAGCTCTAGCAGTCCATCTAGTTTTTGAAAGATATGTCATAATGGTAGCCCTGTCAATGTTTTCTATTTTATCTTTGAAATGTTTGAATCTTTTTGTACTGGAAGAAAAAAAACATAGAGCTGTTCAAGAGCATTGAAAAGTTCTCTAACATTGACTGACACATTGCAAGCATGCTCAAGTGAAGTATTAGTCCTATGGTCTTGGCAAGGAACATAGGGTACCTGGTGGCCCAGTAATGTTGACAGTTTAGCTTGAACTCCTTTGAACTTTCCAGACATGGAACTGGCGTAATCATATGATTGAAAGGCCATCTTTGATGAATCAATTCCTACTTCATTCAAAGAATTCAATATAAGCTGTGCCATACCTTCTCTCGTTTTGTCACAACATTCATCAGATTTCACCAACCTTTCTCTTGAAACTCCTTCATCACTGACAGTTCGCACTACAATGGACATTATGTCTTTGTGTGATACATCTGGGGTGGTGTCTGCCATTACAGAGAAAAAGGGTGATTCATTTGTTTCAGTAACTATCAAACGCCTTACTTCAGTTGCAACTAGGTTAATTAATTCATTTTGGGAAGTTGGACTTAAGTAAGTAACCTTATATGGTCTTAGGAGTCTGTCGTTTAGCCATGCTCTTAAGATTGGGTTGTAGCGAGAGACAAGATTGACAATCTGACAAAAGTTACCTTCATTATCTGAATCAGATTCTCTAAAAGCTAATCCTAGGTTACCAAGGGTCTTACAAATGTCTGAAACCCAAAGTTGGAGTTTTTGCGTGCAAATAATTCCCAATATCAAAATTCCAACTTTTTGTCAAAATCTCAAATTTCCCAACTTTTTGGATTTTAGAATTATTGGGAGGGGGTGACCACCCCTTGCCCCCCCCCATAGCGACGTCCCTGTTATAGACTAATAATCCATTTGATTTTAGACTTACAGTCAATTTATTTAGAAGGTAAACAATAAAACCTTGTCGGCCGGCCCTGGTCCCCTCCGGCCTCTTGTCGGGCCTGTGTGTAAGGGTCACTTAGGTGCCACGCAGGAACGAATGAACTATGTCGGAAATTTATTCTTTATTTTTACCCATATGACCACCCCCTGAATTATCTACAGAATCACGATTTTTAGTTTTTATATAATATATTGTCCTAGATGAACTAAATATTTTACGTGATTCGTTATTAAAAAATGGTTTGAAAATTACTGTTGACGAAATAACATTTTACATTGAAAATTTAATTTTCAACAGTTAAAAAATGCATGGCAATTGTTTTATAAGCGTTATATGACTCTAACGTTCTTTGATTAAATCTGTTTAAGTTTGGTACCAAAGTTCAAACTGTATTATATTTATATTTTTCTCCTATTTTCTATAATTTAGTCTAATGAATTATATGGATCAAACTCATTTAATTTGATACAGAGAACCAAGCCAATGCTAACTTTAGACCAGCGTTCATCAAACTTTACAAATATTGCTTTAGTTACTTACGCCATCTTCGTCAAATCGTCAAATGATATAACACAGGTAATGTTTGCCAATCGGTCGACAGACAGCATGACGTTCGTTGTGATGCTATTTTGACACCGACGGAAGTTCCAAGAGTCCCACGTACATTTATGTGTTACGTCAAAGGTAAATCTACTTCTAGACCTTAACTAACAATGTTTAAATTGTCCGAATAATCTACCATTTAAAATAATAGCTATATTTAACGAGCAATAATCCTATTCATAGTTTTAGGTTAAATGACGTAATTATCCAACTATACAGTAGGCTTTTAAAGTTGAAGCAGAAATAATTTCGATTTATTCTACTACTACTAGCTGGGCGCCCGTGCTTCGCTATGGGTTAAGCTCGATAAAAAAAAAATCAATTTCAAATGCATCCCTTATACTTTTTGTTATAGGCCTTAACTATTTACACTATGTATTACTTTCTTAGCTTAAGTTTATAAAATATTCATCTTTTAGTTTTATTAATACCTGTCTGTCGAAGTACAGCCTTTTTATATGCTTATTTAAAGAACCTCCGTTCTAACGCTTTTTACTTTTTAATAACTTTTAACGCAAAATATTTTAAAATCCCGTCTTATTGCACATCTAAAGCATAAGGGGAACCACTATGTTAAGTCTCAAGTTAATATGTTTTGTCGTTTTTGAGAAATAGTGATCATCAGTGAGTCAGTGGTATTTCGATTTTATATACAAAGTGTCCCCGAACTCTCTGGACCCCTTTTGTGGATGTGTTCCTGGGATCCAGACAAACATATTTCACAATATAAACATGGGTCTAAGGAGCTTATTTTTTCGTCTGTCTGTGTGTATGTGTTTTTTACAAAATACTTAAAATTTTTGGAAGTAGAAAAGATATTGAGCACAAACTTTGTATACCTATTTGTTGCGTAACCTTTTATCACTGTACAAAAAATTTTAACATTATTTTAAATATTTTAAAAATGGCGGCCGTTTATAATTTTTAATATCAAATATCTCAAAAACCTCTAACTTTACAAAAAATTTACAAGAGACAAAAAGTTTACTTTTATAATGGCTAACACAATGGTTTTTTATTTTGTCTGTAGCTCAAAGAATAAAACTAACAGAGATATTGACAAACAAAAAGAAAAATGTATTTCTTGGTAGTAGTCAACAATACCCAGAATTACTCTAGAAACAAAATGTTTTAAAGTTATAATGAGCTAAACTAATAAGTTATTTGCATAATGTTTGGAGCACTTTCGGAGCTGATTCCACTAGCAAAAAATAATAAACCTGTTCATATATTCATACTAGAAATGCTTCGTTAGAGAGAGCTGGCGAAAGATTTCAACCATGTTTCAGATTACTCACAGAAACGAATCAATATTGAAATATGTAGGGCTTTCATTAAGGTGTAAAATTTTAATTTACCTAAAATAAGCAGATAAATTTAATAAAATAAGTTGCAGTTCTGTAACTGCAGTAATTGTTGCATTATTTGACCCAAAACGCAAAATACGGTCTTAATAAACAGCTAATACTTTTATTTGTAAACATGGTCACATTGTTGTTATTTCTTATTCGATTTTCTTAATTAAGCTAGAGTTACATTTGTAATTAAAAGGTGGGTATTTTATAATTCAGTAATTTATTTTTAAAGATTTGAGATCTGTGAGTAATCTGAAACACGGGTCAAATCTTTCGCCAGCTCTCTCTAACGAAGCATTTCCAGACCTATGAATATATGAACATTTTTACTATTTTTACTTTCTCACTATACTATAGTATAGAGAAAGTATAGTGATCGCAAAAAAAGTCGATGTTGAGATTTTTGTTGAATTATCCGTTTTGGGACCCCCTGAGTCCAAAAAAGTGGTTTTTACAAAATGTCTGTCTGTATGTATACAGAGCTAGAGAGAAAACTATTCGATCGATTTCAACCAAATTTGCACCAGACATGTCAAGTAGGCCTGTATAAATGCACGAAAAAGGGTTTTGAAATTTTTTGAAAAACAACCCCCTTTTTGGCCAAAAAACCCCCAAAATCAGTTATTATTTTTTTATAAAAAAAACGGCTCTAACGATTTTGATAAAATTTGGCTTATTTGTAGCCTTAATGTGCCCTACCATAGGCTATGCAAAAATGCGCATCTTTCTAAAAATTCTCGTTTAGCTAATAATAATAATAATAATAACTGATTTTTAGAGTTTTTTGGCCATAAAGGGGGTTGTTTTTCAAAATGTTTCAAAACCCTTTTACGTGCTCTATAAATACCTAATTGACGTGTTTGGTGCAAATTTGTTCGAAATCGATCGAATAGTTTTCTCTCTAGATAATAATAATAATATTTATTAGTTTATCTCTAACTTTAATAAAAAAATCACCTCTCCTACTCCACCCTACAAGTCACAGTGAATCTGTTTAATAATTTAAATATGTTTGTGAGAAATTATGTGCCAGTTCCTGGTACCGTTTATTTGCAAGTGGAATCAACTCAGAAAGTACTCGAAACATTATGCAAATAACTTATTAGTTTAGCTCATAATAACTTTAAAATATTTTGTTTCTAGAGTAATTCTGGGTATTGTTGACAACTAGCAAGAAATACATTTTCCCTTTTTTTATCTCTGTTATTCTTTGACCTACAGAGAAAAAAAACATTGTGTTTGCCATTAAAAAAGTAAACTTTAAAATTAGCGGTTTTTGAGATATTTGATATTAAAAATTATAAACGGTCGCCATTTTGAAAATATTTAAAATAATGTTCTAATTTTGTGTACAGTGATAAACCGTTACGCAACAAATAGGTATACAAAGTTTGAGCTCAATATCTTTTCTACTTTAAAAAATATTAAGTATTTTGTAAAAAACACATACAGACAGACGAAAAAATAAGCACCGTAGACCCATGTTTATATAGTGAAATATGTTTGTCTGGATCCCAGGAACATATCCACAAAAGGGGTCCAGAGAGTTTGGGGTCACCCTGTGTATAGATAACACCCATACTAGAGATGCATGGGCTTGCGCCTTGTTTGTTAAAATAATTTTTCGTTTACCAAATAATACTCCAAATTGTGCACTATAGTTTGTCCGGAGCCTCAAGAGCCCCAGAGCAAAATTTAGAAAACATTTAAGGGTAGCCTATGCAATACAAGGGCGGAACAGTTTCGTACAGTCCTCTTCAATATAACTTATCTTTCATTTAATTTGGAAGGTAATATTTTGTAATTTGCATAAAATCGTTCATGAAAGTCTAAATTATAATTATTAGTAGATGAAGAAAATGGTAAATTATAAATTTGTAAAAAGATGTTTCTTTATAAACTGGACAATAATTATTCTTATAGTCGATTCACTTAAAGACAGTAAAACATTGGAGCAACTTTGGTTATCTCTAGGCCTACCGGATTATACATTGGAGCTTTCTGCAAATTTAAATACCGTGTGCACATGGCGGAAACAAAATAAGATTGCCATTAGTAAAACCACTCTTATTTTCCAATATGGCGGACAACTTTCGAATTTCTTGTGAATTTTATGGTGATTATGGGTTTTACAAGCTATTTTAAGACTTTTTTCTCGACGATTTTAAGTCTAATATCTTACTCTCAGTTAGGGTGTTTTAAAAACTTATAACCTTTAATTTTTAAATAGTTATTCGTACAAAAAAAAACACCAAGAACAAAAAAGTCTTAAAATAGCTTGTAAAACCCAAATTCATCATAAAATACAGGGTGCTCCATAAGAAATTCGAAAGTTGTCCGTCATATTGGAAAATGGCGGCAAATTTTTGAAATTTTAAATTCATATTTTTAATGCTCACTTAAAAATAGGTGAAGTCTCTCACTAAAACTTTGCTGTACATCTTGTACTTTTGGAGATCCCAATGGTTAAGTATTTGTTAATTTTAAAAAGTTATTTGTTTGTCTAAACGATATTGTGTTAGTGTTAAGAGCGTTTCCATTGGTTCAAAACGTTTCCATACAAAAATATCTTCCACTCAGTTATGGTGTTTTTAAAACTTTACACCCCTCTAACTTTTAAACTGTTAGTCGTATCAAAATAACAGCAAGAACAAAAAGTCTTAAAATAACTTGCAAAATATAAAAAATCATCATGAAATATATACTGTTTGATAAGAAATTCAAAAGTTGACCGCCATATTGGAAAATTTCAGCCATTTACAAAAATATTTTAACTACATATATTTTATTTCTTCAAAAAATATAAAAACAAGGAAAGGTTCCCCATTTAAAGTTTGCAGTCAGATTTATAGTTTACAAGATACCAACGGTAACCCATTTAAAAAAGACACCTGTATAGTTTGCTGAGATTATATCACATTGCTTTTTACTTTCTCACTATACTATATAGTATAGAGAAAGTATAATGATCGCAAAAAAATTAGATGTTGAGATTTTTGTGGAAATATCTGTTTTGGGACCCTCTGAGTTCAATAAAGTGGTTTTTACAAAATGTCTGTCTGTATGTACAGTACGATTTTATTAACCGTGCTCTCGGCCAAGATTGTACTAACCTGAATGATAACGTTAGAAATGGCTCTGTCTACTCTAGTTTTCTCCACGAAAACTGAGCCGAGCGGCGTGAAACAGCGAAAACCGAGCTTCAATAACACTGTCATTTAATACACTTGGCAGCGATGTAAAATTATGAAACTTTCACGGATACGCAGATAAGAACTATAATACGATTCGTATGATGTAAAAGAAAATCAATTACAAAACCTATTTCATATTTAAAAAATCAATATTACAACAATATACTTTAATAATGACATGAAATTTTCACACCGCTGGAAAGTTTTTTATTTGTTGGTCAGAGACAAAGTGTTCCGCGAGAAAGTTTTAGATAAAGGTCCAAATTAAATATTTTATTTGAAACATTTTTTCGTGTGACTTAAGGTTTGCTCAGTACAGCGATATAATGTGGGCGTTTCAATTAAAACTACACCTGGCCGGGCCGTGCCGCCAGGCCGTGTTTCCGTTGATCGAGTTCGTCCTCATTTTATAAACATTATAACATATTGTATATTATACATATTATATTATCATTGATTATTATACACTGGTTCAGTTCATTAAAAACAAGAACAGAGATTAAGGTTTTTATTCAATAATTTTATTCGAATAATATTATTCAATCATTTTTGTTTATTCAAAGTTTGTGGAACTGCCTTTACAATTCCTCCCCGCTACACCGCTAGCCCACCGTGCGCTAGCCGAGCCGAGGGCACGGTTAAAGAAATCGTACTGTATGTATACAAAACTAGAGAGAAAACTATTCGATCGATTTCGAACAAATTTGCACCAAACATGTCAATCAGGCCTGTATAGATGCACAAAAAAAGGGTTTGAAAAAAAAAACCTTTTGGCCAAAAATCCCACAAAAAATCAGTTATTATTTTTTTAAATAAAAAACCGGGTCTAATGATTTTGTTCAAATTTGGCTTGTTTGTAGCCCTTAATGTACCTAAACATAAACAAAAAACCTCATCTTTCTAAAAATTCTCATTCAACTAATAATAATAATATTTATTATTTACTCTCCTACTTTAATGTATCCCCTCTTCTACTTTAATACAATAATGTTGTCACAGTGAATCTGTTTAAAAATTTAAATATGTTTGTGAGAAAGTATGTGCCAGTTTATTTTTTGGAGTTTTGCACCATTTGTTAAAACTAACAGTGTTTGCGATCTATTTTTGTAAATAGTTTTAATTGCCTAAGAATAAGGCAACTATAGTAGTCTATTTATACTATAATGGCTCTCATTATTGTAGCTATTATGATTAACTATGAGAATGAAACTTCATTTTGATTTTCTTGTAAATGTGCTGCTACGGATCATTGCAGTAACTTTGCAGATAGCTTTTGATTTTGTTTTATATTTTTAAGTACCGGTATATAGTTGAATTTATAATTTATACAAAATGTTCATGTTTTGTATCAAAACTCTACCGGTATTTCATTATTTATTATTACTAGATATGTTCCGGTGTATGAGGAACAAACTAGCTACAGGAAATCTTTATGACAATATCTCAGGAACTACAAAACCAATTGAGGTTCCGAGTGATAATAGAGGTTCCTTATACGCTGTATAGGCAACTACCAAAAATATCAATTTCCAATGGTGATTCAGTGAAAAGCGGAGAAATTTAAAGGAAAATTACAAGTTATTGAAATTTATGTTATGATCTCAAGCTTATAAACTTGATTAGCCTAACCATGTCGCAAAGAGGTTAATTAAGCAACAACAAAATTTACCAAATATTGTTCGACTTCCTACCAGAAGAAATCAAACGTCCATACTCATTAGGTTTCATATAAATTGTACTTGTATGTACGACTCAAATGTATCTAGACTGACATTTTGTAATGTGTTTCATATTGTGTTCATTACAGTTTTACGTTTAATTTTAAATATAGAGTGCTATACCTAAAGGACCAGCTGTTGCTTCGAAACAACACCAAAGCAATGTTTAAATTTAACTAAGCTAAGACAGGATCGAGGTGTTTATTTAAAAGTTAATGTACGAGTAATAAGATGTTGGTTAAAAGTAAAAAGATTTACTAATAATATTACAGCATTCTTCAATTATTTTAAAATCATATTGTTTCAAAAAATATTTTTCTTATACCAATTTAGTTGATTATATATTATAACTAGCTGCATACCCGTGCTTCACTATGGGAAGTAAAATGGAAAAAGATGTAAATTTTTGTTATAATAGTACTGTTGGAACATTTCGAAAACAGAAGTGCAATGTTAGGCCGAAGCCTTTAGTATACACCATAACCCCTGGGATTTACATATTTAAAGGTAGGTTATTGGTTTTCTCAAGCCAAATTACAGAGTTGAAAAAAATAAAAAACGTTAGTGATAGTTATGTTCTAAAAACGAACTATCAGCCAGCCCCTTTACCCACCACCACCCATGGTGTTTCGATTTTTTCTAGCCAGGCTATTTGTATTTGCAAGCCAACGTTTTCAGAACTAAACTATTGCTTGAATTGGTGTGAACTGCATTAGAAAATAGTAAATTCGGTTTAAAGAAAACAAGATATCTCTTTTAATTACTGTGTTTTATAAAACTTCCTTATAACCAGGTTTTTTGTTCACCCCTCTGGCTGCAGTATCACCAGACTATCAGGAGGACTTACACGTGTAGGCTACAGTCTACATATAACTGGCCGTGAGAGAAAGTCAATCCTTAAATTCAGTCCTGCTACTTTCAAACATTGCCTTTGAGCTTTGTTTATCGTCATTCATGACAAAGCAAATCTTGACGGGAGACTGCAGTCGTTTAAACTGAAAATGGTAGAAGGAATCAAAGGGATTTGAGGTACAAAAACTGTTTCTCCTGCACCACAGCCTGCCTATGGTTGCTTCAATCACATTCCTATGTAAAGCTTTATTTAACCTGCAGTCTGGTTCCGTTACAAAGTTTTAGAGGGATCAGATTGCACACGATATAACACAGTTTTATAAACTGATTTCACTTTGTTTCGCTAAATTTTAAACAACGTAACACAAACTCTCACTTAAGGACCCATGTTGACGACATTGTTGAACGTCTGTGGACAGGTTGATGGTTGATATTACATGTTATCGACAAGGTCAAATAGGTTTGATATTTGGTAGGCGGAGCCAAATATAACATCAATATAATGATGTTGGCAACCTGGTTGTCAAAATCTCGTGTCGTCTGTTGCATCAACCGACATCATGGTTGACAACAAGGTTGATCGTCTGTGGGCCCTATAATTCAAAGCATACTGTTCCAGACATCGCGCTCCGTAAGACAATGGGCTAAGATATTCAGTGCAATGGCAAAAGGCTACTTTTAAGTCTCTTATTTTTTTTTACCTTCTAGCGGCCAAAAGACATTGTTTTAACAAAATTCGTAAGAATTTAGTTTCTAGCGAGTAAAACAAATGACTGGATGTAATTTCAGCTTTGTAGACCTTGTTTTTTTCTTATTCATAAATAAAAAAATGTGATATCGGCCTTTTTCTTTTTTAATCCGCTTAGAAGCAATTTTTTTCAAAATCCCGTCTAATTGTGTGTCTAGAGTCCTCCATGCAAAATTGAAAGTTAATCCGTTTTGTCGTTTTTAAGAAATGTGATGAATGAGTGCGTAGTATTGGCTTATTTATAATTATATAGATAATAACATCATTACAGTTTTGCACTTACTGTATCTGAATTAGATTCAGTGCAACATTTCCCAACAGTCACTTTAACCACTTCCTTAGGGTGTAAAAGGTTGAGAAAAAAAATGTAGGACAACAAAATTTAGGGGATATTTTTTAGAGAAAAAGGAAAAAGTTAACTTTTACAGAGCCTTTAAAGTATGATCTTGCCTTTCTAGTAGTGGTACACCAAATCATTCAGTCCCTAGATTTTCAAGACGTAATAAAACATTTTATAAGAATTAAGAAAAGCAAAAAAATTTTATCGCTTGAGGGTTTTAAGTTTTTGAAGAAAATATAAGCATGGTTGAATAAACATTATAATGCACTTTTTGATAGTGTAACCTACAGATTTGTTTGTGGTTGATAATGAAGAACAACGTTTTTAATGGTGAGGTTAATACAGTTTTTATTTTTTTATAATACATTATTTTAAACTTCTTTAATGTTCGCAACTCATATAATATCATGCACTTTTATATTTCGTTGTTTTCTTACAAACAATGTTCAGTATATAAATAAAAATTGTGTGCTCCGCAGATAAACTACCATCAAGATAAGAAATACCCCAGTTACAAAAATAAAACCCCCACAAAGAAAGGCCCATAAACTTCACCTCAGGATATTTCAGAAAACATTCAATTTGGAGGAGGTACTTTTTATCATTGCCCTGTTACCACTTAGTGTAGGCCTACATTTTTTTGATTATTTCGAAGAAGCAGAACAACCATAACCTGGTATCCTACTGCAAATAGTCAATAAGCTTGCAACAACTATTTATCCAGATTTATTTTAAAAAGATTAAAAAAATTCAAATGGTTTTCAATGTGTAAAACAAAATCTCTTTACACATAAAACTTTAACATGCAAAACAAGATCATTTTGTGTAACAAAACATTTTGAAAGTCAGTGTAACTTAGTAAATGTAGTTTACTCAATGTTATATTAACATCGATTTGGGGGAAAGGCACACCAAATTGAATGCTTAGAGGAGCAATTTTTAAAATGTGGTACCGATTACATATATTTTTGAACTTTCACAGTAGATTGAATAACTTATCCAAGCAAGAACATTTTTAAAAACAGGTCCCAATAAAAAAACATATTTATTTAAAAGGCATTTACGTTTATTTTTGGCCCATAGAAGCAATAATTTCTAATCATGAAAAGTGTATACACATAATCATAATACATAAACTATAAAAATATACACACTACTTTTAAATTTGATTTACAGGCACTGATTAAGTAATGAAAATCTCAAAATACCTTCTTTTCTAAACAAAGAAGAGAAACTGGCCCACATAATCAATTGTATCCTCTGAACCAGAGAAGAGAAAATTGTATAGATATAACACATTAATTAGTAATATAGATGGGTTAGATTGATTAAAAATTTTAACTAAATAAATTAAAAGTGAAAAGTATTTTTATTAAATATTTTACAAAAAGTATTTGATAAAACTGTATAAATTAATGCAAATAAGGCTCTGAGTGTTTTAAAGCACTACCGGTATCTACTGTATTCTAGTTACACATAAACGCATGCTTTATTCCAGAAGGGTAACATGTAATTGCTTATTTGGCTTACATTAGACCTACAAGTAGATAAACAAGGTGGGCATTTTTAATTTAAAACTAAAAATAATTGTATATACTGATGATAAATAAAGGCAATTGCATTGAATTAACAAAATATTTCTAAATTCCCTCATTACTTATTCAAGTTTTTCCCTAGAATTTTAAAATTAGTTAAACAAAATTTAATATTATTTTGTAAATTAAGGATGTGCAATACCAGGGGGAAAGCAATGAACTCGGTAAACATAACAAACCTAAAGGAGGCTGGCTGTATACCTATGTTATCTAGTAAATATCACTCGAATTTAACTTATAAAGCCCTGTTCAGTCTTATTTATAATTGTAGTCACATTTTTTATAAACAACACATTTTGCAGAAAAAATCTATTTATAATCCGTAAGAAACCAAAGACGCTACGGAGATTTCCTTTATTTAAATAATTCAACTCGAAATCACGTTTTTCACTTAAACCATACTTTAGATAATTATATTACATCAGAATAAATTCTCTAATATTACAACAGTTTATATATTCAAAATTTAATAAAATATTTCTAAGTTTTTACCTGGTATTGCGTACTTAAAGAATTTTTTAATATTTTGTTGAACTTGTATATTGTAGGGAATTCATTCGGTTTGATGTTAAATGATTGCACGATAAATAGTGATCACACTAAAATATTCAAACAATTCACCTCCAACTTGCCTTAATCATATCTGAACCTTTCTCTCCTATCATAATTGCAGCTGCATTTGTGTGTCCACTTACATGTGTCGGTATGATGGAAGCATCTACAACACGAAGGTTTTTCAAATTGTACACTTTTAGTTGAGGGTCTACCACTGCATTTTTATCCGATTTGGGGCCCATTTTACACGTCCCTACAGGATGATAGACTGTTCTACCAAGATGTCTCAACACACAAACCCAGTATGCATCAGTGTTGAACTGAAATGATTCACAAGAAGATATTTTGACTTTCTCTAATTTTGCGTTGAGCGATTTCATAGTTTTCGTATTACCAAGGTTAGTCAAAAACCTAATCGCCTTTAAGAAAACATCTATGTCTTTCTGACTACTCAAGTAACCAGCATATATTTTAGGGTAATCCAAGGGATTTGTACTTTTGAGCATAATTTGTCCAACACTCTTAGGCCTAAGTAGGATGGGGAGGAATTGGACCAGTGTTCCTCTTGAAAGAATATCTGACATTGAATTTG
>JAGFPH010020381.1:0-14288 GCA_018207615.1 Philaenus spumarius
TGGTGTTTTGAATAAACATTTTATTGCAAAATTGTTAAATAATATCTTATTTACTAACTGCTACTTAAGCAGGTTTCTACTCTGAAAGTCATAAATGTGTGCATAAGGTAAATTTATAATGAATCAATGAATAATTGGATTTATAGTTAAGTATTAAGGTTTTGTTAGTAAAAAAGTGCTTTTTAACAGGTTTGTATTTCAATAACATGAAAAGGCACTTATAAAATAATTATTTTAATTATTTTGCTTTTATATGGTCCAACACTGGTTTAAAAAAAAATATAATTATGTTTGTTGTACAATCATTCATGTTTTTACTTAGGCCTACCAATTTTTACCAAAAAAGAACCAAAACAACTAACTTTTCACTTAAGTAATTGAGTACGAAGACCTCAAGTATTGATTATGCCCATAATGATTTAAGACTGATTCCTCTTATACATATGTATAATTCTATATTTACATTAGCCAGATATTGTTAATAAAAACAAACCTATAAAGCTTATTTTCAGTCTAAATTTTTCCCCTTGTTGACAAGTGAGTGTCAACACTTCCTACCAATAAAATAACATATTATACAAGTAATTATTTATTTTAATATAGGCTTTTATGTAAATATGTATAATAAGAGGTTTAAAATGTTATTTAGAAGAGTGGTCTTCAAATTAATTTCCATTAATTAGGTTTATTAGCCTTTAACTGGATAAACGGCCGGGCGCTTATGGATTTTGGGCGTTTATTTGGGCATATGCCCTGGGCATTTGCCCCAACATTTAAACGCCCGGACGTTTTACATCACTAGTTCAGCCGTTTTTGTTTTTTTGTCGGAGTTAAATTTAGCTGTATTTTACATTTGACTTTTCTTTCTATTTAAAATTGCATTCAAGCAGCAGACAAATTTTGATTGTTCAATAATGCTACAATACGTGATATTACTATTTTGTGTGGTATATAACTGTTCATATATGAGGTCCTATTTTTATTGGTTTTTTTTTTTTTTTTTTTTTTTTTTGTAATGAAACGGAGAGCATTTTTTACATTTGACTTTTTTGTCTAATTTAATTTGTGTTCAAAATACAGAAAATGAAAAATATCTTTTTGTGAAATAAAAAATTTCTCATTTACCAAAGAATAACATTTTGTGGATACAGGTTGGTGCCTTAGTTATAATAGTATCATGTTTTATAGGTAAATCCAAAAAAAAAAATATATATATATATAGAACATTGGGATTTATCATATAATAAATATTATTTTGATTTTTCAATCCGACAGCTGCACCTATTCCTAAAATCGCCTATCATTGAGGGAATTTTACCTATCGGATCTAGGGTTAATTATTCGAAAAAAGGTTTACATGTAAGACAAGACATTTCTTCTTACCCTTTTTCTCCTCTCTCATTTCAATTGGAAGCAATACTCCATCATCATCATCACGATAACCATAATAGTCTGCGTCAATGTCTTTCATCAACTCCCCTCTAGTCTTCCTTGGAGGCGGAGGAGGCTCTTGCTCAAACAATTCCCGGACACCTTTTCGAAAGAAGTAATTTAATTAGAAGATTATTTAGAATACTTTAGGAAAAACCCATAAATGATTCAAAAGAGTTGTTTAAATATGTTATTTATTTTAAAAATCTGACAACAAATAAAAAAAATTTATATAATTTTTTAAATACCTTACATTTTCCAAATTTTAACTAGACCTATTAAATATTCTGCACGACTATTATTTGGCATTGTATTGGTATCAGTGACGTGGGCTGTGAATATTCCCATCGGGAATGAAGTTTATAAATAGGAATATTTCTAGAAATTTTTTGAAAAACAAAAAGTGGGAATTTATGGAAAAAAACTATAAAATTTAAAACCTGTTTTTTTTTAGCGAATTTCCTTAACCCTCAAAGTGGCAGACTGCAGTCAAAGTGCAACCCGCTCGAACCTTTGCGAGAATTTGCATAATCGATAATTTAATCCACTTAAAATCACCCAATCGTAATAAAACGGGCACCATTGGAAAGGAAATTAATTAAACTTTAATTTTTGTATTTACAACTTTTTCGTAAAACGTATATTTACATACATAATCATCGTTTTAAAATATGCATATCGGACTACAGATATTTCCGCACTCGAATCTACATACAATTGTACTGTTATTTCCCACTTCTTCAACGGGCAACACCATCTACAGAAGTATTTCTATCGAGATTATAAAGCTACCATTGGATTCGTCAAGATTTTATCTTTCTAATGGTGCCTTCCAATCAGATGTCACTATTTTACAGGATTAATTCAAAAGATGTCTGTAAACCCTTGCAATTGGACAGTTTTTCAACCAATGAAACAGCCCATTTGTCAACAGAGATGACGCCTACAAATGCTAAATTTTTAAAGTTTAAAATATAAAAAGTAAAAGCAGTGACAAAATTTCAGTAGAGACTGGTATACTCTATATCAATTAACTAAAATTAACCCTTCAATGAACAGTAGAACTCAAATAGTGTAAAGTAAAACATTTAAAAAAAATCCTTTCATCAACCAAATATCAAATTAACTGTTCCAATATTTTACGAACTATAATAAAAATGATCTAAATGCGTGTAATAAAAAGGGGGTATATTCAGTACCAACAGAGTGCCTACCCCGAGATAAATTAAAATTAAATTAATCAAAAATAGACTTTTAAAGATATTCAAATTTTACATTACAAATGAGCTAAACTAAGGGTACTTAAAAACTTTATCAATGCAAATCCAATTATAAAATTTATGTAATATTGATACTAGAAAATTTCAATAAATATGTTTATGATGATGTTGACCTTAAACTTGTGGGTTTGAAGAATTATTTCTATGTTGATGCATTAGATGCTAACAAGTAAAGGCTGTTTCAGTTATTTTATAATTTTGGCTTCCACAACGTGTGGGCTATTAGAAAGTTATATAAAGTTATATTTTTTTTATCAAAATCTTTATATTCTGTTACAAAAAAATAGGCCTTAAAATGTTTTCATTCAATACAAAAAGTAACAGGATAGGTTAGTAGCATAGACACATAATGTAGGAGTTGGAATTTTAATTTCACAGGCACTTAAAGTTTTAATGTGCGTACCTACAGTTAAAATGTATTGTAACATTTTAGGCAATTTGAGTAAGGGGTTGATTTATATATAAATTGAGACATAAGATTCTGGTCAAGATTTTTTAAAACAGTGAAATTTAAGATTCACAAAATTGTCAAATAGCCTAGAAGCTAACCTCAAAATTTACATAACAGAAATTATCATTTTGGAAATTAAAATAACTTTGTAATCATAGAATATTAAACAACTAAATTAAATCTAAAACTTACCTTTCTTTTAAATTCAACTTACCTTTTTATTTATTTTAATTTTATAAAACATAACATTCAGGTGTTGGTTATAGCCTAAAGAACTTTTTTCACTATTCTTATATGTAAGTATTTCATGTTTAGATCATTAGTTCTATTAAAATCAAAACAATATCATATGTTTATGAATATAAAAAACAACTAACTGTAATGTAAATAAGTTAATATTTTTTAAAACAAAACAATTTGTGCAGATGTTAAAAATATGATTGATTGATATAAACGAGTGAGAAACAGTGTAGTAGCGGCCAGGGCTATAGAATACAAGGGCTGGACCAGTCCGCCAGTCGGAAGGAAAGTGGCAGTATTATAGCCACTGCCACTGTGATGACGTCACGTTGGTAACACCTGCTCCATTCCCAACGCTTCTTATAAGTATTTCTGCTACAATAATTTCTATTTCTTTGCAAAGCTGTAACATTTTTTTGATGCGCTCTTCTTTAGTTTTAGTATTGACACTACACAAAGTAATAAATAGACTGTAAACAATAATTAGTCTAAAGATATAAGGAGAAGAAAGGGTTACAATAAAACTAACTAATTAATAGGTAATAAAACGATGTAGTGTTTAATGTTAGCATACTTTTAATTTGATTCTCTGAAACATTTCTGAAAACTAAATACGAAATTGAACAAAATGTGCCACATTATTGAAAATAGTTGTATTTATTATAATAAACCACCAAAACTTGAATGTAATTCTGCAGTTTAATAAAACATGTGTAATACTTATAAAATAAAACACATAAAAGTTATAAATACTTACACATAGTGAGTAGCTTATATGCAGATATGCACATTACATAATAATTACTGCTAAAATAAAATATTTAAAAAAAAACTGCTTTATAGAAATTTTTCTTCCCTAGGCCTTAGGGAATAGTTAATTTAATAGTTGAATTTTATTTAAACAATTGAATTATTTAAATTTAAATTGATACTGAGCAATTTAATTTAGTCTAGAAGTTTAACTTAAAATTATGTTTTATTTTTGTCATCAATAATTTTATTACTCTAGGTTTAAATTTGATTATAATTATGTGTATATTATATATTTATTTATATCTAATTATTCTGACAATTATAAGTGCATTTTCTGCAGAAGAAATTACTTGAGGATCTTGGTAACTTTTTAACATAAAGTAATCTGGCTTGCAACTCGTACATTAAATAAATAATATTTTTTAATTTGAAGCTGATTACTTAAAATTTGTTGTTTTAAAATTTTGAGTTATCAATAATTACCGGTACTCTAAGTTTAAATCTTATTATTTATATATTATACATTTATTTATTTATATCTCATCATTCTGAAAATTTTTGTTTTAATGTATTTTGTTAGTAAAGATGTTTCTTGGAATATTCAAGTAACGCTGCAGACAATATTAGCCTACTTGATAATCTTGGTAACATTTCATAAAGTAATCTCGTCTGCAACGTAACATTAAATAAATAAATACCTTGCTAAACATATAAGTTAGGTGATTGTGTGTATTGTATAATTTTTTAAAGAAATTCATGGAATGCCTCTTCGAGGAAATTTGCATTGAATATGCATCAAAAGGCGAAAATCTCGCGGAATTATATACCTTCTTTAAAAATGTGTACTGAGGAAATTAATTGCTCAATATTCACCAAACTTGCTAAACATATAATTTAGGTATTGTATAACTTTTTAAAGAAATTCATCAAATGCCTCTTCGAGAAAATTAGCCTTGAATGTGCACCAAAATGCGAAAATCTCTCGGAATTAAATACTTCCTTTAAACACTTTCTTTAAACACTTGTACTGAACAAAATAATTACTGAATATTAACCAAATTTGGTAAATATATAATTTAGGTGGTTGTGTATTGCATATTTTTTTAAAGAATTATCATCTGCAACGTTATGTCAAATAACACGTGAGAGCTAAGGCGAACCGTGCTTACACGGCGTGTCATGGTACCAGAGTGACGTCACATAGGAGGGGGGGCAAGAGGAAGGTTGGAACAGTCGGCGAGCGTCAACATCAAAGAAGTGGACCAGCCCTTGTATTCTATAGCCCTGAGTAGCGGCGATCTAGCGAACGAGTGCATCTATGTCTAAGTAGTGATGGATTTATAAAATACGATATAAAGTGAATATTTTAAAATTTAAATCAATTTAAAAAAAGTTTTAAACACTAAATAAGCACAAAATCTTATAATATTGAAAGAAGTGACAGTAAATTAAAACTATCGTCAAAATACTAACATTTATGCAAACTCAATGCCTGAAGGTAAATAATAATTTTTTCCCTGAATAAAATTTTCTATGTTAGGAAATATAAACTACACAGTACAAAAACAATGAAAAATTCAACTATTAACAAAAAACTACAGAACCAATAAAATAACACATCTGTTTAAAAAAAAAGAGAAACATTTATTTGATTTAATACAAATTTTAAACAATAAGTGAAGATAATTGACCATGATAATGAACGAAGCTGCAGTTCATTATAACTTCAAAGAACACGGAATCACAAAATATAGACTACTAATCAGACTAAAACAAAAGTGAACTGTCATGACATTATGACTAAGGTCCTTTGCGCCGAAAACTTTTACGCCGACCGAGTACCCATTCGTAAGTCTACATTAATGCTGACTTTGTATTTAATTCGGTTTTGTATTTAATTTCTGGTAACATGCTTGTATGCAAGTCGAAATGTTGGCCTTAGTCTAGAAAGCCAAATAAACATCATATCGCAGTAATAGTTATCGAAGAAAAGGTTCTCTCATAAAAATCTGGGGGAAATGATAACTTAGTCAATTTCCAAGTAACGAATTATACAACATAGATAATAATAGATTTTACTGGTAGACATACACACGGATTATGCAAGACAATATTATTATAGTCATGTCGCATATAAAACACATGATGTGTTTTTACTCTTTAGGTTTTTGACTTTTTTCATCAAATTAATTGTGTTTTCTATGTGTTTTTGAAGTAAACTACAGATGTCTAGCTGTTTTAACCAACGTGATGTTTGTTTCCATATTTGTTCATTTGTCGAGTCTAGATTGTTTGTTGTGGTTGTAATATGAATAAAGAAGGGTGAATAAATAATTCAAAGTTTCAATTGTTGACGCATTGTCTTTATTTTTTATATTGAAATAACTTTTATGAACTCATTTTTGTTTTTTACCTTAAGGGAATTTCATTATTCATTTTAATTCCTCACTACCCGAATTTATCAGGTACAGCCAAAATACTCTACCCCATTTTAACATATATTTTGGACCCGCCCGACCCTCGGGTAGTGATTAAACCCCAACCCCCCCCCCCCCCGCCCAAAACCCGAAAATTCGGATACCCGCAGATCGCCACTTAAAAATATATATTTTTTTTAAGCCTTTTGTTTGCTATATAACATTAAAGAGTTAAAGGAAACTATTCCAAATATAGCCTATGTAGGCCTACAATAACAATATCTTTTGCATAAATGATGCTTCACTTTAACTAATTCAAAACTATTAAACAAAATTTACTATATGCTCAGAAATTATTGGAAATTACAAAAAAAAAAAAAAAAAAACATCTATAAATATAAAATCACAAAAACTAAAATCTTAAGGGTCGGCTCTAGCTGTCGGCCATGTTGGTTGACACTCCATAAGACCAATGTTAAATTAAAATCCATATTTTTCCTTTATTTTTGATCGGATAATTATGAACGATATGTCATTTTAAAGCTATGGCCAATACGCATGCAAATGGCTTTTCCAAAATTAAGAAAAACGTTTTGTTTAATATTTATTAACAATTTAAAAAATTAATTTTTAATAATTTTTTATGTTGTCACTATTAGTTATAGCGAAAAAGTACCAAGCCATTTGCATGAAGAATTTCGTCCCCAAGAGTTTGGTATTTTTTTGAAAACGCTATTTGAACAATTGCGGGTTTTAAATGGATTTAGGCTGAGCAATGTCCGTGTAACCTACCGCCGGTATAGGGTGACTTTAAATATTTTTTTACGATGTAACTATTAATTACAGCG
Source organism: Philaenus spumarius (assembly GCA_018207615.1). Classification (NCBI taxonomy): domain Eukaryota; kingdom Metazoa; phylum Arthropoda; class Insecta; order Hemiptera; family Aphrophoridae; genus Philaenus; species Philaenus spumarius. Next base: position 7,421 of record JAGFPH010020381.1, read on the forward strand.
AAAAATTATCAAGCCATTCGGATGAAGAATTTTGTCCCCAAGAGTTTGGTATTTTTTTGAAAACGCTATTTGAACAATTTCGGGTTTTAAATGGATTTAGGATGAGCAATGTCCGCGTAACCTACCGCCGCTACGCTGGAGTCGCAGGTTGCTTTCTGTTTTACTACAGCCGACCCTTAAAAGAAAATAATAATTTGATCTAAAAAAATAGAACACGTTGGGCTCATTACTTTTTTCGCTAGCTTTAACTTAGCCATAAACTTTGTATGTCTGCTAATTTTAAATATAATTAATAAAACAGGTTTTCTTTTAGTTATAATTCGATTTTTGATTGAATTCTTCCAGTAGATATTTTTTAAATACATGGATCTAAAATTTGCTAATTATGAACCAGCCAGTTTAAGAAAAAATGCAAATCAAATTAATTTTTCAGTTAGGTGTATTATTATTATGTCTAGTGCTATATTATTTCCTTAACCATGTTTGTGATTATAGGTATCGTAATTTATTTGTTTATTTAATTATGAGCATTTCGATTTCCAGGCAATTATGACCATTCAGATTTTTTACACAAAACATTTCTTAATCTTTTGACTGCCTTAAGGCAATATATCAGCTGTCATGATTCAGTTCCACACCGCCATGAGCCAATGCATTTAATTTTATATCCTTAATGTTCAACCAATTCTCTTAAAATTTGTTTTAAACATAATATTTTACAGTAATATTATGTTTGGAAATTGTGTAATCTAGAAGGTTGAGCGCATTAGAAATTATCAACTGACTTTTTATTTTACGGTTGTTTCTTGGTTAGAGTTTGTGAGGTAAGCCGACTAATTTTTTGTTATTTGTAGTTGTAGATTATGTAAAAAAAAAACTGTTTAGTGAATCTTAGCAGTTATTATTTATATTTATTTTCTATATGAAATAATCCAGGTTTTCCAGGTAAATTTGCCAAAATTTCCAGGTCTAAAATTAGAATAACAAAATATGAAATTTAATAGTTGTATAGGTTTATATGTAAAAAAAAAAAAAATAGAACGGTACAATATTTCCCAGTGTTATTAAAAAAATAATAAATTTTCCTACTTTAAGGATTGAAAAAATCTCAAACACATATTGATTCTCACAATGTCAATCTCAGATAAGTTTGTTTAAAACAATTGAGTTGGCAAAAACAACTATAGTTTAACAACTGAATAAGTTGAAATGCCAACTGCTTTCAAAAATCGTATGTTAAAATTGCAATAACAAAAACCATATTTCACAACCTACAGTTAATGCCTTGTAGATGAATAACTTACGTTTGGAAGGCTAAACCTAAAGTGTAAATTAACCAAGAAAAAATTTATTTAAATTGACACTGTCTCTGATTAAATGTTGTAACTGTTTAAATGAACAAAACCAAAAATTAACAGATAAAGAAGAACCCAAATAATTTTCACAACAATTAAAGAGAACACAAAATAACAATTAAAACATAGGACTGTAGAAAATAAAAACAAAAGGACATGGAAGAAAACTTGAATATATACTAATAATGTAACAATGTAATATCTTAATCAGGGCATATGGTTATAACCTTTTAAGAGACACTAAACAAAAGTACAAAATTTCCTAAAATGAAGAATAACTTAAATATAGATTGCTTATACAACAATTGCATACACTATATTATAGTCTTCATGTCAAAAGATAACAACTTTTATTACATAAAACAAAATGTATTATCTCAAGTACAATGTCCCTTCAAATTATTTCAGGTACTTCAAAAACGTGACCCCAATGCTCTTCGACTTTTTAACAGTCAAAATCGGTTTTCCCGTATCCAAAAAGATATAAAACAATACCTCACAATAAATTTTCAAAATATTAGCCCAAAATATGTGACTGCGACGAGCTACTACTTTTTAACTGTCAAAATCGGGTTTCCCGTACACAAAAACATATAAAACGATACCCCACACTGAATTTTCAAAATGTTGGCCCAAAAACGATACCGCAACGAGCTACGACTCTTTAACTGTAAAAATCGGGTTTCCCGTACCAAAAAACATAAAACGATACCCCACAATGAATTTTCAAAATTATGGGCCAAAAACGTGACCCCGACGCACTGCGACTTTTTAACTGAAACGATACCCCACACTGAATTTTCAAAATGTTGGCCCAAAAACGCTACCGTAACAAGCTACCCGTACCCAAAAACGTATAAAACGATAATACACATTGAATTTTCAAAATTTTAACCCAAAAACGTGAACCCCGACGCGCTACAACTCTTTAACTGTCAAAATCGGGTTTCCGGTACCAAAAAACATATAAAACGATACCCCACACTGAATTTTCAAAATTTTAGCCCAAAAAACGTGACCGCGATGATCTACTACTTTTTAACTGTCAAAATCGGGTTTCCCGTACCAAAAACCATATAAAACGATATGCCACAATGTTTTCAAAATTATGGGCCAAAAACATGACCCCGACGCACTTCGACTTTTTAACTGTCAAAATTGGGTTTCCCATACCCAAAAACATATAAAACGATACCCCACACTGAATTTTCAAAATGTTGGTCCAGAAACGCTACCGCAACGAACTACGACTCTTTAACTGTCAAAATCTGGTTTCCCGTACCTAAAAACATATAAAACGATACCCCACAGTGAATTTTCAAAATTTCAACCCAAAAACGTGAACCCCGACGCGCTACGACTCTTTAACTGTCAAAATCGGGTTTCCCGTACCTAAAAACATGTAAAACGATACCCCACAATGAATTTTCAAAATTTTGGCCAAAAAACGTGACCACGACGAGCTACGACATTTTAACTGTCAAAATCGGGTTTCTCATACCCAAAAGTTTATAAAACGAAACCCCACACTGAATTTTCAAAATGTTTTCCCAAAAACGTGACCTCGACGAGCTACGACTTTTTAATTGTCAAAATCGGGTTTCTTGTACCCAAAAACATATAAAACGATACCCCACTCTGAATTTTCAAAATGTTGGCCCAAAAACGTTACTGCGACGAGCTACGACTCTTTAACTGTCAAAATCGGGTTTCCCGTACCAAACAACATATAAAACGATACCCCACAATGAATTTTCAAAATTTTAGCCCAAAAACGTGACCACGACGACTTTTTAACTTTTCTACGATGTCTGTGAGTGCATATATATTAATGGACAGACACATCATGATTTGAATACTTCGACATTTTAATGCCAGCCGAAGTAATCTAGTAAAACAAATAAAATTTGGTTTTCCATAAGTGTATTTCGAATCAACTAGTAATAATATTTAGGTGTGCAGCTAATAATCAGACATCGGAAGTAATTAAAGTATTTACCATTTATTAAAACAGCCACATCAAATAACAGAACCTCTAAACACATGCTAAAGTTTTTATCGTGTAATACGTATCGGATCTCATCGCGGTAAAAACACCAGTTTCAGAATAACAGTAGGGTTGGCGATAGTATCGATAGCCATCCCTATCGATAGTCATTGAACTTCAAGACCAACGTTACGTACACAATAATCGGCCGAGCTGGCGCGTGGTTAGCGACGGCCAGCCGGTGACTTCGTTTTGTGTTGATAATATTTTGAAATTTCCAGGTTTATAAAAAAAATCACGCATAATTCCCGGTTTTCCAGCTACTATAGACATACATTTGTATGGAAAATTGTAAGTGAAAGTAGAACATTTCAAACTCACATGTTTATGGTAATAGAACATTCAAACTGTCAGAAAATAAAGAAAAAACACTAAAATTTAAAGAAAAAAGTTCATTTTCCAAATATAATGGTTTTAAAAATTTATAATAGCCTACTTAAAAATAAAATGGTATGTAATAACATAGTTGGAAAAATATTTGAGTTTTAAAATAAAAATACTTTTATTCAAAGATTTGCTTAAACAGTGTAGTAAAATTATTGCAGCGACCATTAACAAAATTTCATCTTCAAAATTCTATGAACAATTTAGTAAAGTCATACGAAACAGCCTTTTTGGCTTAGAAGATTTTAAGATAGACCCTTTCAAAATGTTTGCTGGTCAAAGGGTTAAGAAGTACATATGTTTATAAAAACTGAAATGTAAGAAAAAAATTTATTACCAAATACAATGAATTTAGGAATTTATAATTCCTGAGTCAAAAATGTTCCTTTAATCAAGAACAATAAAATATTTAATACATTTTAAACTGTAATGCTTACCTGGTAATTCCTTCGCAGCTCCAAAATACTTATATCCTCTATTCCCAGGTACTTCTTTGCCTTCATGGTCTAACATTCGAGGACCTACTCGCGCATAATCAGGACCTCCAAGTTCTCGAATTTGAGCTTCCCAATGACCCTTCTCTCTTAGCAATTTATTTATCTCATCGTTTAAGTCTCGTATTCTGAACTCTCCCAAGCCAGCTAGAATCACAAAAAAACATAAATTAACTACACCATGAGTAATTAACCCTTTTAGTGTAGTTAAACAGCTGTATTTTTTTTATTTATAAAGTTAGAAAGATGATTTTTGCAGTAAAATGTTAGTAAAAATTTGTACTAAATTATTAAATATAAAATTAGTACAAAGGCAATAAAAAATAATTAAATTAATATGATAAAAACAAACACTTACCGTAAGTTTGACTCTAACTTCATATTCAACACTCCATTAGAAGGGTAAGAAAAATAATTTTACTGTGAGACACCACTTCATTTTGTTTCAAATAATGTTGTTCATTCTCACACCAATTTTTAATTTCTTTGGGTGATAATCTGCACAGACATTCTTAATAATGTCAGAATCAGATAACCTACTTATAGCATCATCACTTATATATTCATCATAAATCACATTTCTAATTGTATTTTCACTCAAAGGCGATCTGGAACGACTCATTTTCAATCAAAACACTAATAACTTAACCTTAAAATGAAATAACACAACACTCGATAACTTGGATAAGCAAAACACAGACGGTAGCAAGCTATCAGCTATCAAACCTGAGCCATCATAATCTTCGTGGTTCTCACTATTTACAGATCATAGATTCTATACCAGAAAGAATATTGTCTGTGCATAGAGTATAAGAGCATACAGTGGATCTTTATTTAATCTTATGGAAGCAAGAAACAAAATTATAGACACATTGGTAAGGCTATAAATGTTGATATAGTAAACGTCCGATTGATCGGACGTTGGGACTAAAAGGGTTAACTATGGTCTAATCTACATCATTTAAATTGTATATTCTTTAGACCAATTTCGATAAATCCTTAAATCTTCTATGGTGGGGCTATATGTTACCAAAACAATTCATTTTTTCATAAGAAATTGCTCAAGGTTACAAATTGTTATTCAATCTATTATTGATAATACAGTCCTTACTTGGCTCTACTTAATGCGCTGAATCCACCTGCATAAGTTCCTTTACCACTATCGTTAATTAACTTCTTCTGTATATCTTTCTCATATATCATTTCTTATAAAATGAAATTTTATATATCATTATATAAAAATTAAATCAACTTCTTCTATAAATACAATTGAATCTAAGACTGTATTACATCCAAAGTGAGAATAGTTACCATTCTGTATCTGAGCGACCTTCCTGGCAATTTCTCGAATAATTTGCATCCTCCATTTTTCAGCTTTAGGTAAATCTGTGCATTCAGATGCTAAAAAAGGCCGTCTTTCCTTTTCCTTCACTCCTCCACCTTGTTCAATAACCTGGGCAGCACGCCAACGAGCTAGCGTTGTCCTGTTAATCAAATTTTAAACATTAAATAAATAAATAATTTTAAGTTTGAGTTAATCTTCATGGCAATTAGAAATACCACTCTCAAATGAATACCATTAGTTAGTAAACCATTCTAGAAATAATAGAAACCAATGATAATAAGTACAACTTATTATTTTTTAGAGGGTGACAATTTTACCAATGAACCAACTCACTCTTACGGTGATTCTTTAATACTTTACAACTTAGTATAGACAAAAAATAAGTTCGGGGGTTCGGATTATCAATTTGTTATCAAAACAACCCAGAAAATGCCATTTCAGTTAAAATAAACGGTACCAGGAACTGGCACATACTTTCTCACAAACATATTTAAATTACTAAACAGATTCACAGTGACTTGTAGGGTGGGGTAGGAGAGTTTTTTTTATTAAAGTTGGAGATTAACTAATAAATATTAATAATATTATCTAGAGAGAAAACTATTCAATCGATTTCGAACAAATTTGCACCAAACACGTCAATTAGGACTTTATAGATGCACGTAAAAAGGTTTTGAAAATTTTTGAGAAACAACCCCCTTATGGCCAAAAAAACCCCAAAAATCAGTTATTATTATTATTAGCTAAACGAGAATTTTTAGAAAGATGCGGGTTTTTGCATATGGTAGGGCACATTAAAGGCTACAAATAAGCCAAATTTTATCAAAATCGTTAGAGCCGTTTTTTTATAAAAAAATAATAATTGATTTTTTGGGGGTTGTTTGGCCAAAAAGGGGGTTGTTTTTCAAAATTTTTCAAAAACCTTTTTCGTGCATCTATACAAGCCTACTGGACATGTCTGGTGCAAATTTGGTTAAAATCGATCAAATAGTTTTCTCTCTAGCTTTGTATATACTTTTATTAAAGTTGGAGAGTGACTAATAAATATTATTATCTAGAGAGAAAACTAGTCAATCGATTTCGAATAAATTTGCACCAAACACGTCAATTAGGTCTTTATAGATGCACGTAAAAAGGTTTTGAAAAATTTTTAAAAACAACCCCCTTTATGGCCAAAAAACCCCAAAAATCAGTTATTATTATTATTATTAGCTAAACGAGAATTTTTAGAAAGATGCGGGTT
>JAGFPH010020382.1:0-14288 GCA_018207615.1 Philaenus spumarius
TTTTGTAGAAACACAGCTGCACTCTGAGTAGCAGTACAGTATATATAAAATTAAATACCCTATTCGAGAATACCAAGCACTGCTAAATATACTGTTGATCCAGTAGGAAGTAAGACTGGGTTGGAACCCTAGATGCCAAGGAATAAAATGGATTGATACGCCAGATAAACTCAAAGAAAGGAAGCTGGAACTCCACCTGTGGAGCCGAAACTGATTTAAGAGCATATTTATTAAAGGTTATACAAAAGAATATGTAAGAGATAAATTTAATTTAGAATACTTACACAGTTGGAGATGATTGTCAGAAGGCAAAGCATGCAGATTACTTCAATGATAAACTGGATAAACGTCTAAGCACAACATTGCTGGGTCTTGCCAGGCCAGAATTGAGGTTAATGGTCGGTGTACTGACACAATGCAAATATACGAAGAGGACCCTCCTGATGTATGACTGATCAACTCGTTATGTCAAACTTATGTCTTATGTGAATGTAATGCCCTTGCATTACAGAGGAAGTAATAGCAATGTTATTCTGAGTTATATACGAGAAACCTTCTTTATTTCACAAAAGGGGCTGTTTCTGCAGATGTAGCACAGAGGACATTATGGTTTAGGTACTGTGCTTCCTGGTAGCTTGTCACACCAAGGCGTATTAAAGAAGGTGTGTGCATGCGCAGCTTCTCCCTCCACTCCAGCCTACTCGTGACGTAAAGTGCGACAGTCGGAGCTCCAGTCTAGACTCCTTTGCCATATTTACCGCCGAAACCTGTAAGACCTTAAGCTTTTTTGACGTCAAATTATGTTATTAATTATAGGCAACATAGTGTATTATTGTAATAACATTTCTTATAATTTTAATCATTAATTATAATGCCTTTTTGTGCCGTGTTTGGCTGCGGTAACTCAAACAAAAAAGACAGTTTTTTACGAGTTTTTTCATCGATTTCCAAGAAATGTTGATCTACGAAATAAAAAGCTACACTATCTCTGTGTAACATATGCTATAATTCATTTTAATAAAAACATTTTATAACTAAACAATTTTTTAGTATTTTTCGTATTTTTTTAGTATATTTTTTTCTAATATTTTTAGTATTGGTTTACCAATTTGGTTTTTATCTTTTAAAACGCAAAACTAGTTAAAAAAATTTGTTTAAATATTTTGTTTACATGACAATGTTCTCCATACTTTCCTGAACAATAAAATGTATAATAGTGTCCACTTTACTTGAATAGGATACATTCTATCTAAGTGATAATGACAAGTGTACAAGCAGTCAAAAAGTGCCTGACGCTTAGACGGTTAAAACATCTATTTTTAATAGCCCTAAAATATGCTAGGATACAATTACAATTAAAAAAGTAATTACAAAATTATTTTAGTACAGCAAAAAAAATAAAAAAATATTTGTTAGTAGTCAAATTTACGATACATAAGTAATCCCATGACAAAATTTTGACATAAGTAATCTAGGGTTAATACTGAAATAAAACTCAATGTTGTATTCATAACGACTTTTTATTTATCACCTAGACTACTATTTTTTAATTGTTTCATTGATAATTAGTTTACATTTATTTTTATTTATTATTTATCCTTGGGTAGGCTAACTAAACAATCACAATATTTGAGATAATTTCAATTTTTGAAAAGTAAATTTAGTACTAGTTATAGTAGGCTTAGTAAACATAACAAAACCAATAAACTGGAAAAATCACCATATTATTGATAGTAAAAGGTTTTAATTAAATTTTTCAACTCTTTAAAAATTCATATTTATACATTAAACAAAATTTACCTGTCTACAACAATGTGAATAATAAATAACGAAGAGAACTAATAACAAATTAGATTAGCGTACAATCAATCTCCGCAAGAAGCGATAAACTATGATTCTGATTACAATCCTATTATATAGGACAGCTACAACTTTCATAAAAAAATTGAAGTAAGTATTTACTACATTTTATTCTCTGCATTTCTATGTCTTTGAACCCCCCCCCCCCCCCCCCGAAAGTAATAGAAAAAACTCCCTCATTTAGGGTACTTTTTATGGCATTGAAACCCGTAGATTAGATTTAGGCTTGTTTCAAAATTATACGCCTAAGAATGTTTGACCATGAACATAGATCATTTTAATGCTCACTTTATTACCTTTCCATCGATACCAAAAACTTAATTTTTAGACAATCATAAAGTATTTGATTCGCAGTTTGCGCAAAAGCTTACAATTGCGCTCGGAACTGCTGGTTCACTGGTTCAGAGTCTCGCATGTAGCTGCGCGGGCCGGACGAGTTCACGCTCCTCGATGCACATCTTCTTTAATACGCCTTGAGGTCACACAAATATACGTAATATAACTATAATACCCTCCTCGGGCTCATGATAGAAATCTGCTAAAGATTGCCAGCACTTAGTCCTCCCATTTGGGACATCTCCCTGATAATTAACCAGTAATTGCAAGCTACTCAAGGAGTATGTACAACCACGGTAAATTAGGTATATTTTTGGTCTGGATATAACATTTTTCAAAAAGCCCTAACCTAGATTATTTCATATCAAAAAGTAATGAAAAATTAGTAATAGACTTGCTACACATGATTGTTGTTTTACTCTGTATTATTCGTTTGTTACCAAAACACGGCGTGCGTTCAAAGAAGTCTACGCTGCCTTGAAGTTGACTCTGAAGGTCATAATCTTCAGTTCAGGTGAAGACCATCTATGTTTGTCTAGTTAGACAAATGATTAAAGTCATGTTCCACCCCCGTTAATACTTTTTGCCGTACAACCTGCAGTAAATTAGAAATTTCATTTTTATTAACTACTAGTGCACCCAGCAATGCTTCCCTAATGCTTGATTTAATTTAAAGGGTAGTTATTCCATTTCATTACATTGACTTAAGTAATCGAATTGCAAAATGGTTGTTATGCCAATTAAGAATAAACTACACAAATTTAGATTTATAGTTTGTAAACCTTTATAGATAATACAGTACACCTTTTGTTTGCTTTTACCTAATCTAAAAAAAAACGATAGTTGTGATGAATTTTAAAAAACCTGATTCTAAATTGGCCCAATTGCTTGCAAATAAACGTGTTTTGGTTCATTGTAGGCCTAACCTAAAATTATGTTTTGTTTTTAATCCAAATCAGTTGTTTTATATATAATATGAAAATGTTAATAAATTACCAATGTTTAAATTAAATTAAAATATAGTAAGCATTTTTAGTTGATTTTGGTTTTTAATTGCTTTAAGTTGGTCAATCTAACCAAAAAAATCTGTTGGTTTTGAATAATAATAAACTGATTATAAATGTTGATTAAAGTTGGTATGGTAATGAATGTGTAAACAAACATGACGTGTTGCTAAGTTTTTATATGAACAGCTGTTTTTGTGCGCTATGGTCTCGAGTCCATACAAAAGAGGCTGTTTAGTTTTTTTCCAAATTTGAAACTTTTTCGGGAAACTTTTCAAATGTTTCTTTATATAAAAACCTAGTTCGGACTATTACGAACATTTTAGAACAAAAAATAGCCACATTGGTGAAGCCGTTCTCAAGTGATGCGCGTACAAAGGAACAGCATTTCATTTTTATTATCCTATAGATATAACATATACAACAATAATATGTTTTACTTACATTTTGAAAACAATTTTTATATTTAGGTTAATTTTGAAACTACAAAATTAATGTAAATTACTTTTCATTCAAATTAAATATCTATTATTTAAAAATCCACCACCAGAAAAATGAAAATATAGTTACGAACAGTATCGTTTACTATATATCTTATCTTCTAAAGCGAGAGATAATTGTCTGTCTGCTAAATGGATCTGGAATCTCCGTCTAAGGATTTTTGATTTGTTGATTTTATATGGGACTTTTGGCCACGAGAAATCGAATGGAAATGGTCACCAGTCTGGGAAAATTCGTTTTCTACGTCTTTTTATTAAATTAAAAAGTGAAATTTGTCCATTTTAAACAATACAAAGCACAGCTGATGCAAATATTTTCAATTTGATTACAATAATCATCTGTTTTCTTTTAAACGAAGCACAGCTGATGCAAATGTTTTCAATGCCATTACAATAATCATCTGTTTTCTTTTAAACTGTATTTTATTAGAGGTAAGCCTAATGTTGTATCTATTTATAGTTACCATGGCAACGAATACTTCTGCTAAATAAACATACCCTTTATTTAGTTGTTTAATGTTATAGGCCTAACCTCAAAACTCAATAATCCAATATTTATTATTGAAATCATAGCCCTGCTTATAATCGAGCTTTAGCTCGGTCTCCTGGTACTATGTATGTATAAAGTAGCTCTACTGAAAGCTGGCCATCCATGTTAGAATATATTCAAACTATTAAATTGTCAATCGTCTTAGTTTTTATCACTCAGGTTATAACATTATTGCAAACAGTTCGTAAAACACCCACTAAGATAACTTAAGTTGTAGGCCAATACTTTAGTTTGTTAAACTAACGCGGACATTTGTCAATTTATGATGGGGTTAAAACGTGGTCTTCGTTTTTACAGACATCAACTTTGTACCCTCTAAAACTACCTCTTTCGCAGCACACCGAAAGTGACAAGTCATCCACAGCACTATCTATCCAGAGCCTCTGTTGGTTTCCTCTTCCATTCTCTATTTGTTAAACATGCCCTTCGATTCAATAATACGAATTTGTGTGAAGTGTGTTTAATTTAAATTACGCATATTGGAAAATAAGTTGCATGACACGTAAACAACACATTGAGCCCATCGCACTGTTGCCAGAGGATACTTAAATACATAAACTACTTTGCAGCACCACATCTGAATGATGTTGCTAATTTAAACGATAAGAGAGAAAATGATATCGATTCCAGGGGTTTACTCGTATTTTTTCCAGTACCGGAATGCTGCGGAACTGAAAAGAGCTGGGGAAGAGACAGAAAAGAAAGCCCAGAAAATTTTGGACATTTTCACTTATAAAACCGCTACTTTACATATCTTTGTTGAGTTTAAGGGTGCAGATAATATTCTTACTTTTATAAGAAAAGTACACATTTATATGTAACTATTTTTGTACTTGTATATAGCACATGGCAAATTTTAGAGACACATACTATTTTAAGAAAAAACTTTTTTAAATGGGTTTTATTTAGTCAATAACCTTATCAAAAATTTTAATCCTCGGTAAAAGACGGTAAACCTAAACACATTTGATGTACATCAAGAAATGACTTTTCTTACAAAAACAATTAAACACAAGCCAGCTTATCACGAGAACCCAACACAGACGCTTGTTAGTGAATCATTCTAACGACACTCAAAAGTCACAAAACTAAACAGCATCACAATTTCAACTTTAATGCGACCAGCCGCTTTTTAGTTTTTGGCAGTTCGCGAAAGATAGCATGTAGGCCTACCGGGCAACCTGCTAAATCGCCATGAGGCAAGGCCACACTAAACTACAGGCCGAGTGCTCCCCTCCACTTCGGACGAAACGTCACAGCAGTCGCCCAACTTCCTGCCTTCAATTGCATGCTTGCTGTGTTGCCACCGTACTGGTAACTTTATGGAAATAATTTTAAAATGATGGAAAACTGTAAATGTAAAACAGTTTTTTAAGTGGGTAAAATTCAAAGATGATTTCTTTAAGACTATTAATGGCATAAATGATGAAAATAGTTTATTTTTTAAACAGTTTTCTGAATGGTTAACAGCATGGGACAATATTGTACTTCAGGGTGTAAAGCTAAATTCAATAAAAGAAAAACTTTCCAATTAAACACATGTAGTTTTAATGCATACAGTGACCACATTGTTAGAAATAATAACACATTTGACCAATGACATGCACTTTTCCTATGTTTCATTAGATACATTTCAGACGGATAGTTTAGAGGCAAGGTTCGGCCAGCACAGAATGATGTGCGGAGCATGTTATCACATTTCAGTCAAACAAATATTAGAATCAGAAAACAAGATAAGGGCTTTAGTCTTATAAACCTATATTCTTCAAAAAATTTAGAAATTAGTATATCAGATATACTAAATCACGACAATGACAATCATTATTCTGAGGATAATGTTAGTAGTAGGCCTATCATTAATGATCTAGATGTAGATTTAGAGCAAGTAGATGTTCCGGATAACGATGTTGAGTGAGGCGGAAGTTCAAGCCTACCGAGGGTCAGCACGGTCGACTGGTTTCCGCTCCACTCCTACCTGAATTTTAGTTTTTTATAGTAGCGTTATGGAAACTTTTTTTATAACAAGAAAATATAAAAATAAATCACATAATGTTGTGTATCACGATCGTCTGTTTATTTTGATACCGAATTTGAAGTAAATAGGTAAATGTTGAGTAATTAAATGGCATAGCTTTTAATGTAACTAAGAACTATTGAAGGTGTTTTTAATTACTCAACATTTACCGATTTACTTCAAATTTGGTATCAAAATAAACAGACGATCGTGATACACAACGTTATGTGATTTATTTTTATATTTTCTTGTTATAAAAAAAGTTTGCATAACGCTACTATAAAAAATTAAAATTCAGGTCGGAGTAGAGCGGAAACCAGTCGACGGTGCTGACCCTCGTTAAGCTTGAACTTCCGCCTCACTCTGAGGTGAATTTTACTATAGTATACATAGTAGCGTATGTAGCTCACGTGGCTTTGAAGAATAACACATATGTGTCAATTTGTTAACTTTAAAAGATGCTGAATCAAATGTTATGCCCCAACGTGCCAACTATTACTTTAACATCATTAACAGAGGGTCTTTAAGTATCCTTCTGATACTCTGTTAGAAGTAGTTGTTGTAAGATTCAACGTGTTCAGAACTAGAATATCTGAAAGGTATGAAGGAGAGTTTTTATCAGCATCTAACCAAAGAAAAGTATTGAAAGAAACTATTGCTGAGTTTTGTAATCTAGGCCAATGACACAGAGTAACTGTGATAGTTGTGGGGTAAGTTTTAAGAAACTTATTTATAAGTGTCTCTATACATTTAGTAACATATTACTAAATAACTATTCTAGAAGTGTTACTGACACAGTGAAAAAAAGAAAGACAGTAAATGCTGATGAGGACAAAAACACACTGAAAAGAAAGGCAAAAAAGTTGTATAACTGACAGATTTATAAAGAATGCCCTAAACATTGTAATTTGTATAAAATAAACCAACTAAAATTACAATCCTTGGTAAATGTTTAATAAAACACCACAATGTATTTGAAATGGAAAAAATCAACTTTTTGTTTAAGGATTCAAAGTTATTGTAAATGTAGAAAAACATTAAAACAATAAATGTTAATCTAGGGTATTTATTTGTATATTACAGTACTTTCTTTTGGTCACAATTAATATTTTTTTCTAGTACAGAATTCTTGTTTTGAGTTGGCAATGACCTTTAATTGTTATTGTTTAATAGAATAAAATGTTGGTTGTAATTAGCAATTGGTAAATTTAAATGATATAATAAAATGTCTTTAAATTTTCAATATAGAAGAGTCTTATTTTATTTGATAACTAATCAAATAACTTTGATAACGTTTGATTAACTTCATTAATAACAAATACGTAGGAAACAACAATATTTTGAGATTTTAAAACACAATTATTGTGTTTTAATGGTATTGCTGTATTTTATGTTTTCGTCTGAAGAGAATAGATTATATTTTATACATGCAACAGTTATATAAATTTAGGTTTGTTTTGATATAGGGCTGTATTACACTATCAAAGATATTTGATCAAAGATTGAATCAAAGGTTCTCTCTTAGAGAACCTTTGACAAATAAATTTGACGTGTGCCAACGTTGATAAAACATTGCACATTACACTATCAAATATTGCATCAAAGAAATTTGATCAAAGATCTTTGACAAAGAAATTTGATAATGTAATAAGGCCATATTAAAACAACACTGTCAGACTTTTTAACACTTGGAAACAATGTTTATAATATTATATAGGATAATATATTAATAATAATATTAAATATTACCTTTTAATGTTCCGTCTTGTGACTTTTTTGGTCGTTCGAATGTTTTACGACGCGTTTCGGGACCGCAATCCCATTGTCAAGTACACTTACACAAACACAAAAAAACACATAACACGTTTAAAAAACACACAAAAACATCACAGTTACAACTCTTTTAAAAAACTTAATTGTGCCGGACAATTTTCATCGTGTAGGTCGTAGTGTGGTCCATGGTACACTGTCGTAAATTGTCAAACGAAATATAGTACTGTAGTTAGAAAACCGGTTTAGAATAGCCTAGGACTGTGTCATATAAACTATTACTTTTAAAATCTAGGTTTAAAGAAGCTAGTCAGGCATCTTTGGTTTACAAATTCAGAAACTTAAAAACACGACTGTTTAAGACAAACTTGCACATCAAGTTCAACAAGAAGTGCCTACAAATGGACATTATTCCCTCTTACGCGTGTGTACACATTAATAATAATTCAATATCCGCTGTCAGAGCTAAACATGTAGCTGAAATAACATGGATTAAAGAGGAAATTAAAAATCTTTACTGTAAGAAAAATAAATTAAACAGAGAATTATTTTATTTACATTTAGAGCTACTAACTGTACTACATCCAGCATGTTTGGACAGTACCTTGAGATTTGTGAATGACCAGGTCAATACCATTTCTAAACAAACCATTCTTATACACAAACGTAAGGTCCAATGCTTATCTAGCAAACAACATCCCGTCCGTAACATAATATGTAAACAAAAATTTTATCCTCGGGTATCTAATCTAACTAACATAGACTTCGATATGAATGAAACCAACTTTCTCAATAAAGGATTAAAATACAACGTCCCAAAATTAAGTAAAAACTTTTTAACGCTTGAGGTCATTAATGCTGAATCTGCAATAAAAACATTACCTAGTAAGAAACTACAGTACGAGACTAGGATTCTCATTAATAACAAATTAAAAAATTTCTTAAAATCTGACACAGTTTATGGTAAAAAAGGCGGGAGTTTAAAGGATATATACAGTAATGATTTTAAATGTTTAAAACAAAGTAAAACTAAATTAGAAAACAATGATGCCATACTTTCAAAAGCTGATAAAGGCAATACCATAGTCGTTATTCGTAAACAAGATTATAACCAAAAAGCGTATGATTTTTTCAATGTTAATAACATCTTGAAAATACCCACTGACCCCACAAAGAAATTTGTTAAAGAATTAAATTCTACCATCAATGCACGTCATTGTTGGATGACTCCACCAGACGATATTTAAAACCGATCAATGCCTTCACTCCTCAGTTCACAGGTCTGCCCAAAATACATAAAGACAATATTCCAATCCGTCCATTAATTAACTATACAACCGCACCAGGATACAGGACATCAAAAAAACATGAACAACTGATAAAACATAACATCGTTTTACATAATAACTACAGTGTTTTAAGTAGCATTGATTTTGTTGAAAAAACGCTTAGACGTATTCCACAGACATAAACTAATTTCGTTTGATCTAGTGAATCTTTACACTAACGTACCCGTCCAAGATACTATTGACATCTTGAAAAATAATTTAATCAGCTATAATAAGCTCAGCACATCACAAATTGACGAACTCCTGTTATTACTTAAGGTCGTCTTGAACCAAAATTATTTTACATTTGATGATAATTTTTTCGTGCAAAACGAGGGTCTCGCTTTGGGCTCACCACTATCCGGACTTTTGGCGGACTTATTCTTGAACCATTTAGAAAACGAATTTATTATGTCTGATCACAACCCACATAAAACAAAAATACTATTTTATACAAGATATGTTGATGATACTTTTCTCGTGTTTGATGGCACTTTACGTCAGGCGGAAATATTAAAACTTTATCTCAACAAAATCAACCATAAAATGCAATTCACTATGGAGACCGAAATAGATAATAAAATAAACTTTCTTGATTTGACTATGACCAAGGAATATGATAAACTAAAATATAAAATTTACCGAAAATCTACCACTACATATACCACCATTCATGCAACATCACACCATCCAATATCACAAAAAATGTCAGCATACAACTGTTTCATACACCGCCTTCTCACCATACCATTGGATAAACACGATTTCAACGATGAATTGGAAACCTTATATAGCCCAAGCAAACGGATACCATGAAGCAATGATTGATAAACTTTTGCATAATCATATAAGAAATAAACAGAACCCCATCACACGGTCTAAGAATAAGAATAACAAATTCGTATCCATGGAATATTCTAACACCGTTCCGCATATGGTGAAAAATACATTGGCGAAATATGATATTACCGTCAATTTTCGCACCAACAATAATATTCAAAAATTATTACGACCCAAACGTGTAATTCTAATCGAACCGAAGCCGGGTGTTTACAAAATCAACTGTGATGATTGTGACAGTATTTATGTGGGACAGACGGGTAGGGCATTTAAAGGCCGTTTTAATGAACATTTGCCGCATAAAAACAAGCATAAATTAAAATCTAACTTTGCTCAACATTTAATTGACAGTAATCATTCATACACTAATTTCAACAAAAATCTGGTTCCACTTCATATTTGCAAAAAAGGTAGACTTTTGAACGCCTTAGAATAATTCGAAATTTATAAGGAGTTTAATAACAATCCGTCTAAATTATTAAACAATCAGCTGGATTTTAAAAGTAATAGTTTATATGACACAGCCCTAGGCTATTCTAAACCGGTTTTCTAACTACAGTACTATATTTCGTTTGACAATTTACGACAGTGTACCATGGACCACACTAAGACCTACACGATGAAAATTGTCCGGCACAATTAAGTTTTTTAAAAGTGTTGTAACTGTGGTGTTTTTATGTGTTTTTTAAACGTGTTATGTGTTTTTTTGTGTTTGTGTAAGTGTACTTGACAATGGGATTGCGGTCCCGAAACGCTTCGTAGAACATTCGAACGACCAAAAAAGTCACAAGACGGAACATTAAAAGGTAATATTTAATATTATTATTAATATATTATCCTATATAATATTATTCAAAGTGACTTGGAATCGAAGAATCATGTAACTAAAAAAAAACAATGTTTATGTTTAGCCTTTAAAAATGTGCTGTAAATTTACCTCAAAACACTATTTATGGACATCGGTGTGTTCGTCAGTTAATGCAGAATAATAAAATATAAGTTTTATACACAAAAACTTGGACTAGCGACGTAGGGTGCAGTAGTTTTGAGCGCGCGACATTGATGCGCCATAAGGCAGCACAGTGCCGGGAGCCTTGAGTTGGACGACTACTGTGACGTCACAATCCGAGCGGTACGGCCTGTAGTATAGTGTGGCCTTGCATGAGGCCGGTGTACAGGTACCTACGTTTAAATATTTTCCTCTTTCTGGATGCCTTCCGACCTTATATTTGTGATTTGTGACGGCGTTTGTCAGTGTACAGCCATTGTTTGTATGTATTCCGTGTAGTACTCTCATTTGGATTTGGGATATTTATTTTTAAATTAATTAATCGTGAAATTAAATGAGTTTTTCGATAAGTATTAATCACTAAATATGGCCCAAGTTATATCATGGTCTTATTTTGATTACAACAATCTCATCAATACGTTATAAACTTTTTCATGCCATTAAAGTTAATAATATAAAAGTTTAAGCATCGCTGGTTTTTAAACTTTTCGGCCGCCTCGACTCTGAATCATCGGTCTCTTATTTTTGTAGTCGTTCGCAGCGCTCGCCGAGCATCAAAGAGTGTCTGGTGCTCCCAAGTTGTCCCATTTCGATTCCGAGCTGAGGGTCAATGTGGGAGACTTTACTGTAGTTGGCTCGCATAGTTGAAAAGCACTCTAGTGTGGGAATATCTTGAGGTTTTTCAATTGGTGGAAGTAAAATTCTGAACCTAGTGTTGAATGAGTGTGATTGAGGGAATGGATGGTCCAGTGCAACGTTAACAAAACGTAAAACAAATTTATAAAAAGCAGTACCGGAACGGCGTTTCAGCACCAGTAAACCCCTGATCGAGTCACACAGTCCTTCAACTAACTATTCGTTCAACTTTGCAAAAGTGTACAGACGTTATATACTCAAACGCGTTACACAATTTGTATTTTAGTAGATAATTTACTATGTAACATAACCAGCCGAGCTACTACACAGCATTTCAAATTATTGCTTAAAAGATAAATACCATTTTTTGTATGGCCACAGCACCGACAGGCTATGGTCGTCTATAAATTACTTATAATTTTGACAAAAATCCATATAGTGGGGTAAAATTATATTTTTGATTCGGAAATTGCAAAAGCAAACTGGTGGTTATAAAATTTTCCTGTACATTGGTGTGGGTTTAAGGAACAACATATATAAAGTTACCAACCATACAAAGTGTGCACAATGTGTTATTTAACAAATAAGTTGCAAAATTACATTGTTTATTAAACATCTAAAAAAAAATATTTTTTTTTAAACTAAGTGTGCCATTAGAAAAAATGGACAATTTACAAAAAAAAATTAAATCAAGTTTTTCTTTATAATTAAACTAGAAGATGCAAATTGGTTTTCTGACGCACGAAAATGTGAAGAGACGGCACGGAAGTATAGCTCTCCAGGACCACGAGGTAGGGAGGGCGCTCCCCTAATTTTTAAATTGAACTCACAAAAACTTAAATGAAAGAAGAATCCTGCAGCTAAAGAGATTAAAACGTTAGAAACAATATGTATAGGAATAGTATGTATATAAAGTTGCGTTAGAGTATAATTTTGTACAAAATCAATAAAAGATATGCAATTTGTTAAATGTTTAAGATAAACATCTAAGACGTTCATAGTTTACTTTTGAAATTAAACTTAAAAAGGTGATCAATATTAAAAATCTTAAAATTTTTTTTCAAAAAATACAGAGTTCAAAACATTGAATAATTTTTTTTTTTTTTAATACAAATTTGAAATTATGGGTGATGTTTCAAACACCAACAACTCTAGTTTAAAATGATATATTAAAACGTAATACATTCTATTCCATCGAAAGTCATGCATGATACGATTATTTAGAAGTAATAATTTGTATTCTTTTCCAATTTTTCCAGAAATATAATTTTGATAATTTGTCATTCTTTTTGAATTTCTTCTTTTTTAAATAACATAATATTCTTGCTCAGCGACCTCAAAAACCCATATAATATCAATTTAACCTAGTTTGCTTTCAAATTCGTCATTTGTGAATAGGCCTACATTGTTTATTAATAGTCCATATTGGGTTCATATTGTTTAAAAAAATAACATTAAATAAAACAATATCCATGTTTTAAAATTTTTCTGTCAGCCATTTCAAAACGTTATTAAAAGGTTTTAGAAAAATCCATATCCCCACCCAGGATTCAGAAATAATGATACATTTTAAGCTACACTCCACTAATAGTCTTCATCCGGATTCAAACTGGAGACCTTATGCTTTGAAGTTAGGTACGCTAACCTCTTACTTACAAGGCCATCTATATTATGGAGGCTATACTTTTATCTATACTCTTAACATCGTAGTGTTTTAGTTGGAAATTTACAAGAGACAAACACATTAACTGACTTCAATGTTAATTTGTGTTATTATTTTCTTAACATTTTTACTTTATACTAGTTATACAAATCAAGACGGGGGCAGCGCTTAGTGCATGTAAATAGATAGACAGTATCCAGGTTCGATCCTAAGCAACCTGCGTTAGTAAAATATAACTTGAACAGGCTGGAATAAATCCGTCATCATCTCGGCCACCCTCCTTTCCCTTGTCATCTTTCCAGAATCACATCCCGTGTAAAACGGGTAAAAATCATTCGATTAAACAGAACCCTTAAAGAAAAACTTTAAAAATATTGTTTGCTTAAAATAAAAATATAAAAAACAAAAAAAGATTTTAGGTATGTAACTTTGTAGGTTGATTTTGGCATTTTAAACAAGCAATATTCAGCCGAAAATATCAAACAGAAACTATCTAAAAAAACTTTTTTTTTTATAACTTTAATTTCTAAGTTAACTCCAAGTTCAGAATTAATATCACATGTCAAAAGCAAATTCTCAACACACCAAGAAAGTTTTATTTAAAACAGATAAATAATTTTTGAGTAAAAAATAGTTAATAACCAAGTTATCAAATCTATACTTATTTTCTTAACAGGAACTAGAAATCATCTTACCTACCTAATATAAACAAATAAAATAATAAATCAACGTTTGTAACTAAGAGTTTGCTATGTCAAATACAACAATAAAGGGCACA
>JAGFPH010020383.1:0-14286 GCA_018207615.1 Philaenus spumarius
GCTTACTGTTGTTAACAAACCTAAGCTAAAATCCAAATATTAGTTTAGATCCTTACCAAAACAACAAACAATAACCAAGAAGAATTGACCTATAGGTCTAGGTTCTATCTAGTCTACCTTGTAGGTTAAACATTTACATAGAAGCCCTGTATAGCCATAAAAGTCTATAAGAAAATCATATAAACCCTATATACACTTATAGGACCCGAACAGGAGGCCCGAACAGAACCGAGTGGGCTCCATGACCGAACCAAAATTGTGTAGTGTACGTTAAAAGTATATAACCAAACTTAACCGAAACCTCACGGGACCGAACTTAACCGAACCGAATGGACTCAGTCCCATAGGCCTAACCCATGTTAGTAAAAAAGTCAGATTAGTCGTATAGTGTACAAGAAAATCATATTAACTCCTAGGATGTTCGATAGGAATTTGCGTCGGACAGAAATATAATACACTATCGATCAATCCGGTTGCAGGATAGTGGTCACCATCGACGACGACGGCACCTGTGCTTACTGTTGTTAACAAATCTAAGCTAAAATCAAAATATTAGGTTAGATTCTAGGTCTACTCTATAAGAAGCAATGTGGTTGGTTGCTGTGCTGTACGAATGTGTGTGTATGGTTGGAAGAAAGGTATTGTACCTACGTCGAAAATCAGATCTAATTAGGATAACTACCTAGATTAAAAAAGGCATAGTAAAACAATCAGTTTATAAAAATTTTATCTTTATTATCCAATAAAAAATATATTTTCTAATTATAACAAATTTCTATTGCGTTGTTTTTATTACATGGTAATTTATTTATACACAAAATACAACTCTTTCTATATTCTTATTAGGTGTAACCTTAAGTCTATCCAATTTAATCTTTAGCTTGTAATTTAGATCTATATTTCCATTTTCTAATTCTTTTTCGAACCAGTAATTAGAACAATACATTGTGTTTAGGTTTTCAAATTGTAAAATAAATCGAATTCTATGTCGATAGAGCACTTCTTGTAAAGCACAAATAATAAATTCTGTCCCTTCTTCCAGTTTCTCCAATCTACTACAGTCTTTAAATTTTATTTTTCCATTTATCGGCTGCATAAGAGAATTATTAACTTGGTCGACAACGACTTGATCATATTGCATGGTTTCCTCCAAGGTACCTTTATGGAACTGTAGATCTTCCACTTTCGGATAAACGTTTCCCTTAAAACTCGAGAGTCCGTTAGTTTTAAAGGATGCAAATGACTCTTTACTAGGCAAATAAACAACATTTAACTGATTGCCTTTGTTAGTTATCGATGTTGCAGTTACGAATCCAGCCTTATTTAACTCTTCTTTATTTCTGTATATTTGTATAAACACATTTTTATAGAAACCTTTTAAATGGTAAACAGATTTCGTGTTATTATTTTCTGCAAGCACCCCCACATAGCTAAACGAATCTTTAGTGTTGACCACAAATGCGTAAATTGCATAGGAGCCTGTCGTTTCCAGATTCAACCACCTTCGCATAAAATGTTTTTTAAGCTCATTCTCGGTTTCTCTTATTTGATTTTCCATGCTCAACTGATTTTTGTACTCTTCGCGTATCGCGACCGTGTTTTCTGTGTAGTCTAGCCTTCGTTTCTTAGCAGCCACCTCTTCCATCTCCAGCTGGCGTTTTCTACCACTTGCAACATATGGAGTGCATAAAGGGGTTATTTCCTTTATTTGGAAAGGGTACAGTTTGTTAGTCATACTGGTGCGTTTTCTTAAAACATCTGGAAGAACATTGGTTGTATCGATGAGGCCCTTTTCTGCGATGTTTACATCTTTTGGGATTGTAGAAAAGACACTCTTAGATTGTGTAAAATACGTATTGCCGGTTTTAATAAAACATTTGTGGGCGATGAGTACATTATTTTTATTGTCTTTGTCTTCTGTAACCTCGATGTAATTCGTGGGTAAGTAATTAAAACTAAATGCAGAGAGGACGTATTGTATTAGCTTTTCTCTCTGCATCGGGTTCTGCGGCATCTTAAGCTGTACTCCAGTCAGTTTTCTCGTATTTTTGTTCCCCCAGTAAACGTACTGCAAGAAATCATTAAACACCAGGCAACAACTGTTCTGTAATTTTTCTGTCAATTTTGTCCACATTTTGTCGAGCGAGACGGAATAGAATGGCGCATCCTGGAAGTACATTTTACTATTGCTCAGTATAGTTTGGCAATCTTCTAACGGATTTAATACATCGGAAGCCTTATTGCTATTTAGTTTGTTATAGTTGTATATTGTAGCCTCTAATCTTGTTACACCATGCTGCTTAGCCAAAGAGGAAGAAAATGTTTCCTTTAATCGAACATCTGGACATTTGACAAAGTCTATAATGTGATTACCAATCACCTTGTTAACTCCAGGGCTTGTTATCTGGCAGATAAATTTGTTATAAATTTTAACTCTGGCATTGGAATTTAACCATGTTAAGCAATCTATACCTGCAGTTTTATCATTTTCCACGATAACATTCGAGTCACTTCTATATTCGCCTTGGTAGCAAAAATTGTAGTTATCGGTTAGGTACTTGGATATCTCTTTTTTATTAAAAATACCAGCGAAATCCTGTGTTATATCTAGATCCATGAGGTAGTACTCCTGTACTTTGAGTTCGCACAAAATAGACGGTAACACTTCTAACAAGGTTTCCAATTTGACATCTGCCAGTTCCACCTTGTATGGGATGGCTATTGGTGTGTTGTATTTCTTATTAATTTGTTCCATACGTTCCTTCCCTATAATTCTTTGCAGCCCTTTTGTCATATTGTTCTCTTCGGTAAGAATAACAGGTAACTTTGCCTTTACTCCATGTCTAGCAGAAACAAAGTTGGAGAATTTTCGTCGTAGGCAGCTATTAAAAGAGCCACAGATTTCCTTCTTTAAAATAAAATTTCTTTTTTCTTTAGCTTTTTCTTCGCAGTCAGAAAGGTCGCAGATTTTAGCTATCATTATGTTATCGCAAAACGGTTGCGAAATTGGCATGAGTAATCCACCGCTCAGACGTTGTTCTCCTTCGGTATAATTAATGTTCCCTACGTCTGTTAACAAGTTGTTGTTGTCTAGATTTTCCAAAAGTAGCCACAAACCAAATCTCTCATTTGTTGGCTTTATTTTATTTCCGAATAGCTGAGGAAGGTTAACAAACTGAGAAGATGACATTTTATTTTCCACTAATTCAAAAGTACTACAAGAATAACTAAAATTCGCCGCTTAGAGAGCGATCTGCTCACACAGAATGTCTGGAGACTAATAATTAATTTAATGCAAGTCCTATGTTGTAAATAGATTTCCACTACTTATCCACGCACATCTGAGCATGCGTAGTAACCAACCACCAAAAAGATGGCGGAAACAAAATGGCGGCGAAAAGTTGGCGAAAATCCCACCACCACACCCACCTACACCCCCACACCCACTCCACACTCACCCAAGGGTTTAGAGTCGCGCGATTGGCCCCCCTCCCCTCTTGGACTCAGGTGTCGGGACCCCTCTTGGACTCAGGTGGCATGCCCTCTACTAACGATTGGCAGATTACCTATTTAGGCTGTTCTAAATAATTTTACCTCAACCTATATACTGTTTCCTTTAAAACTCTTTCTCACTGAACAAATAATACGGTTTCTATCTTTTTATAAGAATATTTCTGACAACTTTGTTTATTAGATCTGGAATATTGTATGGGTTATTTTCGAAATCTTAATTAAACCTTAAAATAAATATATTGATGGAATTATTTTTAAGGTTTAGCTTTTTAATCTATTTTGCTTACTGAACTGACAATTAAGATGGAGGTCAGTTTCATATCAAACAAATTCAAAACTGTTTTTTTTATTCAGAAATTATTTTTAATTTCATTATTAATTATTATTAGTTACATTTTTAGGTTTAGAAGAATCGGAAGATAACCCTGCTGAAATCATACAATCTTTGACCAAGTGGGCTCAGTTTGACTGACGAGTTTCACTTCAACATCAAACCATTTAATAATAAGTTTTTTATGAAGTACCTTCCTACTATTATTTTTGATTGTATTGTTTTATATTACACAGTTTGTATACTTAACAACTATGCTGTTTATCATTTTGATTTAACCAATATAACCTAACGTTAACGTTTTACATATGTCTGCGCAGACGTGTGAAGTGTATTTACTATGGTTTCAATAAGAAGACGGCTGGTTTCGTTCATTCATCACAGCTTTTCTCATAACTAACTATAAAAAAAATTACTTATGTATAAATTGTACAGAATTTTATCTGCTTTTTCATTGTATAGCATATCTTTTATGGTTAAGTGGTTACTTTTAGTGTTATAAAGGAAAAGTCTCTACAAAAAATATGATTTTAACATTTTTAGAAAAAAAAACCCTATTTTTCAACTCCCTTTGAGCGGAAACCATATATTGCAGCCAAAAAACAAAAAATGTAAAAAATCTAATAAGAACATAAATTTCAGATAATTTTCTTGTCTTTATTTTATTGTAGTATCACATTTTATGTAAATCGCTTACTTTGTAAGTTATAAGAAAAACACTAAAAACCCACGTGATTTTTAGTGGTTTTTTTATGATTTTTCATATTTGCTGAAAAACATTTTGTTGGACAATTCAGATTCGTATTGAGCACCCCAAAAACACAAGGTAAGCCACTAAAAACAATAGCACCAGAATTTTCCACCACCAGCCATTTTTGAACACCATTTTAATGGACTATAAACCGTAGCGTTAGACGGCCGTAATATCACTAAAAATTTATGCAGTTCAAAACTTCCTTCGAAAACAATAATTGCTTAAATAACAAAGCATTAAACAAGATCTTCTGTTTTAACTGAATATATGTATTTAGTATAGTATACGTACAACTAGCACGGGTCGTCAGTCGGTCATAAACATTGCTTACCCGATTTGTTAAAGAGGGGGAGAGGATCAAGAGTCCGACTGCCATTTATCAAAGGTTACATGGGTATTACAGGGAAAAGCGATAAAATTTAGCTCCGAGCTTCTTAGTGAAAATACCAACACTCTGAACATAATTTAAGGGAGTATTTTTAATTTAGCACTTTTTACTATTGTTTGTTTATTTTAATTTTAGACTAAGCTCTTAAAATGGTTTTATTTTTCTTTAATCAAGAAAACATTAGATTTATTTAATCAAAACATAAGAAGTTTAAGAGCAAACTTCGATTTGTTTTTAATGAATTAGCTAATTTTTCAATACAACCAGATATTATTGTTTAAACGGAAATCTGGACAAACACCGATGAAATAAATTATTGCTACAATATAAATAATTATAAATCTAAATCAATAATTTGTAATCTACATAACCTCAAGACACTACTTTGGGGCAAAATATTAAATCACTAAGACTATATTGTTATTACTAAGTTGTGAGTTCCCTATCATTAATAAGTAAAAATAATTGCAAATTCCGCAATTAAATTAATTGAGTATTATATTAAATTGTACACAATCTCGAGAAATACAATGAAATTGAGGTAAAATCATCGAAAAATAGCAACAAAACATGTATGATTATTCTTTAATAAATAGTTCTACACATTGAATAGAATAGAGCCCAAACTTTTCCTATTTGTGTCATATACGTGTAACGTTGTGCCTTCGAGTGGTTACTCGTGGTTAAATGATAACAAACAACTTCATAGTCCATACTCTTCCTAGAATAAGAATTATTCATGTGCAACTTTTCTTTCCAAGTAATTCCATCTATTCATTTACACCTATAAACATTAATAACTTGTAAAAGGGATTTGAACATACATATTGAGACGGGCTCGCTTCGCTCAGCCCGCTCAAGTCAAAAATTATAAAAAATAATTTTCCATAACTAATTGTAAAATCGACTAAGTCTTTAAGACAGGCTTAATCAGTGTTAGACAAGCTTAGAAATCAAGGTCCAAGGCGACTCGTTCAAGGCCAAATGTAGAATTGTCGGTGCAAGTTCATAAGAACAATGGAAAAATTAAATATTCAAATTTAGTTGATATTTTTATATTTTTGTATAAAGCAAAGTAAATGGATTAATTTATATAAGTAAAGTTTTTTGATAAAATGAAAGGTGTTAAAAATATGCGTAAAACTAAAGTAACACAAAAAACCAAAATTGGTAATTTTGAAATTTGGAAAAAAGTAAAAAGTATAAAGTATAGATAATTAACGTCATTAAAGGTCAATAGAAACAGATTTTGGTAAATTTTGAATTTTGCAGCATAACTATCAATTTAAAAGTAAATTAATTAATAAAAGTTAAATTTAAATGAATTAAGGTAAATGGCCATGAAATATGATAACTGCTAATTAAAAATAAAATATATAAGGTTAATAGCTCACGGGCGTTAACGTATTTTAGTAAAAATAGAAAGTATAGGCCTAAAAAGGCCTAAACTCGATTTACATTAACGGCAATTGCTAATATAAGATAACCGGCAATGTAAAGGCTCCAGAGAGATAGATATAGATAAAAAAGTAAATTCATTATAGTTAATGTACCCAAAATGAGAATTTTCGGAAAACCAAAAGTGTTAGAACTCAGGAACCAAAAGGGATAAAAACATGGGAAAAACAGTAAAACAATCGTCGGGTTTACAGGGAACAGTAACAGTAATAAAAAGTGCCGGAAAACCGAAATCGCGGAAAAGCGCGGTACGGGAAAGTGCGGAAAACACGTAAGAGCGTAAATACCGAACCGAACGTCGTACAGTTTCAATTCAAGTTTTCAGATAATCCAGAAGTTGTCCAGAACAACAATCTGAAGAGATATCCAGAATCACAGATAAAAGAATTATTACAGATAGCTGACTGTGTGTTCGAAAGTGCTGCACTAGTTCGTCGTAGTACTAACACCCAGATCCAGTTAGCGCTGGCGTGCTATACTCGGGGGGTACTCCCGCGGAAGGGGAAGATCTGGGGGAAGAGTGGAGGGGCGCACGTTACAATCCTACTCCCACCCGATCTTAATTCAACAGTTCATTTGAGCCTTGAGGCACAGATAAAAGCTTTTATCTGTGCTTGAGGTGTTATTATTGGTTTAGAAAAGTGTAAAAATATTTCCTTTTCCTCAAATGTAATTATTTTGTTGTTGAAAATGTCTTATACAGTGTGTTCTTTTAAAAACTGTTTTAACAATAGTTCAAAGATAAAAGGTCTAAAAATGTTTCGTTTTCCTCGTGATCGCAACCTGACCCAAGTTTGGATTAATCTTACAGGTAAGTTTATTATTATTATTTATTAACATATTAAAACAGTGTTAAGAATCGCTATTTTTATGTCCTTTTTATTCTAAAGCACAGATAAAAGAACTAATAGTAGTTCTTTTATCTGTGCCTAAAGCCTATAAAGTATAAATTACTCTAAAAAAACAGTACTTGTCTATTATTTCCACCTACAAAATTGTCAAGCTTTTGAATTAGATTGTTTTATTATTTGGCTTTTTAAGGTTTGCATATTTTAGTTACCTTTATGGCTATGCTACTTTGGCTTTTAAAGTTACAGTGTTATTTTTTTAATTGTCCACAATGTAATGATTAACAGTTTTACTTTCTTACTATATGGAGAAACTATAATGATCGTATAAAAATCAATTTTGAGTTTTTGGCGTAAATATCCGTTTTGAGGTCCACTTGAGCAAACAAAAAGTATTTTTTACAAAACTATGTCTGTATGCACGAACACTGAACCTATTGTTACCGAATTCGCACCAAACATATATTTTGGGTCAATACTTTCAAAACGGCGGCCGTTTATAACTTTTAATTTCAAATATCTCAAAAACCACTACATTTACAAAAAAAAATACAGAATACTAAAAATTTTTACATTTTTAATGAAAACAACACGTTCTTTTATTTTTCCCATAGCTTAAAGCATAACCGAGATATTGGCAAGAAAACGAAACATCTTAACCTTTCATCTTCATGTTTGTGTTAGATCTACACTCTTTGTATCATACAATTATTATATTTTTTTCTGTTTTTCTTAGAGGAAAATTTAAAAAACTGTTTTGTTTGTCATTAAAAACGTAAATTTTTTAGTATTCTGTATGTTATTGTATAGTTAGCGGTTTTTGAAATAATTTAAATTAAAAATTATAAACGGTCGCAGTTTTGAAAATATTCAAAAGAACGTTCTAATTTTTCGCACAGTGATAAATGGTGACACAACAAATAGGTATAAAAAGGTAGAGCTCATTATCCTTTCTACTTCCAAAAATATTAAGTATTTTGTAAAAAATACAGACAGACAGATGAATAAATAAGCACCATCGACCTATGTTTATATTGTGAAATATGTTTGTCTGAATCCCAAGAACATATCCACAAAAGGGGACCGTGTTGTTCTGGTACACCCTGTAAGAGTTAAAAGACCATTATATTATTTTGAATACTATTAATTCAATAATGACAGTTGTATTGTAGGCTATGTGAAAAAGTTTGTGCCAGCTACTGTTACCATTTTATTTTTCCATGCAATTTTGATTTATATAGGTAATATGTGTTAAATAAACGAAAGCTATCTTATACGAATGCCGCAAAAATAGTGCTGTATTTACATTTTACAATGTCAACCAGTAAAATTTATGTACAGCTTCCCATCTTCATGTTTGTGTCAGATCTACACCCTTTGTATCATACAACATACTGTACAATTTTAGTTTTTTGCCAATATCTCAGTTATCCTTTGAGCTATGGGAAAAATAAAATAACTGTTTTTTGACATTTAAAACGTAAATATTTTAGTATTCTGTTTTTGTTTGTTTGTAAAGTTAGCAGTTTTCGAAGTAATTGAAATTAAAAATTATAAACGGCCGCATTTTTGAAACGCATGGTTGGATATAATCCTTTATTTTTCTTAAAATAGCTCATTGTTAGGTTAAACTTCATGCCAAGTTTGAACTCAAATGGTTTAACCGTTCTCTAGATATAAACTATTTAGTAAAAGAAACAAAATGGCGGATTGTGACTAAACTAATCCGAATTCGAAAAAAGCTACTAAACATTTTTTTTATATTTCGATGAATAGTTATTTATTTATGGTATTTATATTTAACTGTAATAACGTTTTCTTTACAATTAATTAAGGATAAATTCCCCCGTCGGCCATATTGTACTGATCTTCCATAATCTCAAAGTTAACTAGAAATGGGATGTTATTTAACGTAACAGTATAAATAACAGTTTTATGTCTCGATAATAGTTTTAAAAAACTGCTTTCGAATATTGCTATCAGACTGTTATCGGACTGTTGTTGGTTTGTTTTTGTCGTACAACCTTTTACGAATGTTTCTTTACTTAGGCCTATTTTATTGCTTACGTCGGAGGGTGGGAATAGAAAAGAGCGGATGTCAAACTTAAAATATTTTTTTTGCAAACTTTCGTTTTTCCGCTATAGAAAAAAAGTAAGCACAATAGGCCTACAAAACCATTTTGGGGAATGACAACCCATAAATTATTTCTTTATAAGATCTTAATAGCGGGAAAACGAACTTAAAAGGCAAAGCCCTCACTCACTGATCATCACTAATATATATCATCACCGATCTTTATATAATAGCAAAAATATAAAGCCATTACAAAACAGTTTTTGGCAATGACAACTCTTAAATTAGTGCTTTTTAACTATAAACTAATTTTGTTTGGTAACCGTTCGAGATAGAAAAATATGTTAAATACATAAGTTGTAGATAATTTAATTCCACACTAAATTTTTTAAATTGGGCAATTTAATTAGTACATTTACAAAAATATTTTTAGGTAGTTCTATTAGATGAAATTAATTTTGATAAACTGTAAAATAGCTCATTAAAAACTTGATGCTACATTAATTTTGTAAAGAAGTCGCAAAACATTAGTTTATTAAAAAAATTTTGTTTTGAATTTACTAAATTATTGGAATATAAATTATTTCAAAAGAGTTATGAGAATTTTAGTAATAACGTTTATTTTGTAATGTTTTATTTTTCGATATAACATTTATTTCAAAATTATTGAAAGATGTAGAAAGTAAAGAAGTTTATATAAACAAATGTATTGTTTAGACATGATAGTTCTTAACTAAATATATTTACATCAATTTAACAAAGTATTTAACTAATTTAATTTAAAAACGTTATCGCAAAAGAAGCCTTAAAGAAGCCTCAATGTTTTTCTTCCAGCCGAGATAAATGTCTTCAAATCAAGACACTGTTTAGACAATACAGATTCGGCTTGCTTGCAATCCGTGTTGGAATTGGAAGGTCAGGAACAAGTCAATAAAAAGGGGGGTGGGAATAGGTTAAATCTTTTTTTCTTTTAAAAAAAGGTTGATTTAAAAATATTAAGGGGGATTTAGGAGGGTTTCTACATTACATGTTTCCCCCATTTTAGGACCGTGCTTTAGTTACTTTATATGCAGATAGACGATTTTTTTGTTTTAGGAAATGCTGATCTTATTGGACAGTCTCCAAGTAAACTGTACAAAAATCGAAGAGTTTGTGAACATCACTTCCGCCAGCAAGACATACTGCCCAGCGGAAAGCTAATATTCCAAGCTGTGCCTCTTTGTTATGTACCTCCTGATGTTTCAGCTGGACCCTCCCAACCTCCTCCACCGGCAGTTATCAGTTCAAGCTTTAGTGCACCAGTAAGCCCCAGTCCATCAGTAAGCCCTAAGCGTCGACCACATCAACCTACCACCTCCACTCCTGCTGACCACACTTCGCCTACCAAAAGGTCACGTCTTGAACCGACATCTCCTTCACCAGTACTCTTACGACAGAACACCAGTCCAAGA
Organism: Philaenus spumarius; assembly: GCA_018207615.1. Taxonomy (NCBI): domain Eukaryota; kingdom Metazoa; phylum Arthropoda; class Insecta; order Hemiptera; family Aphrophoridae; genus Philaenus; species Philaenus spumarius. The sequence continues at coordinate 10,818 of JAGFPH010020383.1, forward strand.
AAATATAACCGATTCTCTGTTTTAACGCCACCAAAAATAGCACCTGAATTTTCGTCACCTGCGGTAACTACACCTTCGTCACTCTTTTGGATATCTAATGTTTCTCCAAGCCATAGCCAATCTAAAACAACTTTACAAAAAACCGTCAATAGAAACCTATTTTCCAAATCACCTGTACTACATTCTTCACAAAAACTTAAAGACATGTATAAAAAACTAGCAGTAAATAGAGCTACCATTTCAAGACTGAAACGCTCATTATCAAAAACGAAAAAAGAGTTACAATTATCAAATTTAAATATACCTGTTAAAAGTAAAGAAGGATCTGTGTTGATGAAAATGCAGCTACACAAAATAAGAACACCGTGGAAAAAAGATGAAAAGTTGCTGGCCACATCCCTATATTTAAGATCACTTTCGTGCTACAAGTACCTATCAAAATTAATTATACTTCCCGGTGTATCAACCATAAAGTCTTGGACATCTTCAAAAGAATGTTTTAAACCAGGGTTCAATAATTTATTATTGCAACAAATTAAATGTAAAGCAACTAGTATGGAGAAGATGGAAAAGGCTTGCGTCTTAATGTTCGATGAGATGGCAGTAAAACAAGCCCTTGAGTACTGTGCCAATTTTGATTTTATTGAAGGATATGAAGACATTGGGCCTCTTGGACGTCAACCCCATATCAGCAAGCAGGCCTGTGTGTTTATGGTAAGGGGTTTATACTACCAATGGAAGCTGCCTGTTGGTTATGTTATAACCAGAAATGGACTAACTGGCAAGCAAACAAAATATCTTATTGAAGAATGCGTTGATCGCTTAGAAAAGACTGGCCTAATTGTCAAAGCTTTAGTTTGTGACCAGAACAGCACCAACAGGACAGCATTTACATCATTAGGCATAACGGTAAACAAACCTTGGTTTGAGCACGAGGGAAAGAAAATCCATGCTCTGTATGACGTTCCTCATCTAATGAAATCAGTTAGAAATAATCTTCTTAGCCATGATTTTTTATTTGAAGGTAAAGTAGTTTCCTATGGTGACATAAGAGAACTATACAGGATTGATTCTAGTAGTGGCTCAACCAGAGCAGCGCCAAAACTAACTCCTGCCCACATAAAACCAAATAACTTTCAAAAGATGAATGTTGCCCTTGCCACACAGGTGCTGAGCCATACCACCTCATCAGCGCTGCGAACAGTTGTAGGGACGGGCCAGCTGCTAACCAACACCGCACTTTTAACTGCAGAATTTTTAAGTTTTATGAACTCTTTGTTTGACATACTTAACAGTAGGATTAAAATATCAAGAAACCCAGATAGTTGTGCTCTGAGTGCAGATAATTCGCACGCCATTAAATTACTTGAAAAGGCCATTATCATTTTTACTAACCTCAAAAAACTTAATTGTAAATTTCCAACACCACCATGTTTTAAAGGAATGCCTTTAACAATTAATTCATTGTTATCATTGTTACGACAAGAGGAAGAACGCTATCTGCTAACATCCAGATTAAATCAAGATACTCTAGAAAACCTATTTTCAAGTATCAGGCAAAGGGGTGGATGGAATAAAAATCCAACAGTACGTGTGTTTAGGAGTTCACTTAGGCTTTACTGCTGGCAGTACCTAGTTGAACCACCCAAAACCACATCCTACGATCCGGACTTCGATCAAGTTCTGGATATAGATGTCTCAGCCAGCGGTGTTACTGTGCACGATGAAGAACTTAAAGCTACACCTGGTGAAGAAGAAGATTTTGATAGAGAAATCGAAGATGATGATCCTTTTCAAGATGATCCTTTGACACCTGAACCAGTAAATTTAGAAACTTGTTCCCAACAATATTACGCTGGATATTTAGCGCTTATGTGCAATAAAAAGTTCAAGTGTGGAAAATGCCAACTTCGACATTGCGAGCTTAACTCCGAACTCAAGAATGCTTCAGAACTGTTAATCTTGAACAAAACATTTCAAAACATAAACATGGAATGTTTTGTTGGCTTAAAAGCCCCTACCCCAATGTTGATGAGCATTGTCGCTGCTGCTCTAAATGTTTACAAAAGGAATTTCACAAAAATTGCCCATAAACCAAGGATTGTAGAAAGATTAATGAAGTGGACAAAACAACGTTTACCGATCTATTTTGGCCCTTCAATGAATGAATGTGAAGAGCATGAGAATTATTTATTACAAACTTTGTTTAGAGTGCTTTTGTACAAACAATGTAAATGGGTTACGGCATCATTAAAAACAGCATCTTTGGAAAAAATGCGTATTCTGCAAAATGTATAACGCTGTCACCACTACTGTTATGAATCACAACGCTACACTTGAATTTTTCCATTTTTAAAAGTTTGTTTAAGAATATCTTAACTTTTTCATTACATAACTATTTTCTTGATTATTTTGTTACTTGTATTAGTATTTTCAATTATTATTATTTTTATAATAATGACTTCCCTTTGTGTTTAATTTTGTAATTAGCAATGACTCATATAATTTGCTTTTCTTACATTAATTTGTTTAAGAAATATTTTTGTTGTCACTAAATGTGTACTATAATAGTTGTTAACTCTTATTTAAATTATATTATGGTTTGCACCATTTCTGATATTAATAAATTTTCTTTTAAAAGGCAGTTATGAAACAGTAATAATTTAAAATTGTTACAAGGATACATTTTTTTAATGTATTGTAAATACTGTACTATTGATGTTCGTGCAGATGAGTTTCATAGTGAAAAAATGTTACGTTAGCTTTATGATGGAGGCCACTTTTCAACATTTTCAACAAAAGTCTTTACATTTTGTATAGGAGTCATGCCAATTTTGTAAACTATTATTTTGAAATGTTTTATTAGTACTAATTTTTAAAACGTTTAAATGTTTTTTACTGATTTTAAAATATTGAAATGATTTTTTACTGATTTTTAAAATGTTTAATATTAAATTTTTTTAAATGTTTATATTTTTTAAAATAATTTGTAAAACGTTGAAATGTTTTTTTACTAATTTTTTTAAAATGGTGAAATGTCTTTAGTAATTTCTGCAAATTATGTAACACATTATAGCCTACATTCGTTCTAAAACTCATATTAAAAGAAAAAACGAAAGAACTCATATTCAACAAAGTTTATTTATTTAAAAAATAACGTTTTACAATCATTTTGAATAATTTTTGAGCCATAACAAACTTTATTTCTGTCGATATAGGGCCTAATTATAGGTACTTTGAGTAATTAAGCATTTTAAAACATTTAGGCTTAGCTTTGCCAATTTTGTTTCAAATTAATAATTTTTTTAGACTAGAATAATGATTCTAATAAAATTAAATAAATAAAAAATCTACATTTCTAGGATAAAAATACAAAATACCCTAAATGTTCTATTTTCGACTTGATTTTTATCAATTAACTTTAATGCAGTTTTATTAGCACTATTTGCATCAAGTGTGACAACTAGAC
>JAGFPH010020385.1:0-14286 GCA_018207615.1 Philaenus spumarius
CTTCAACACTTTGAATCCGTATATTCTACTGAAATCAAACTTCTTTCAAATCCCAAAACACAATTATGTACAAAATAATGTCGTTTGTATACACACAAAAGGTTTTGTTTTTGTATCTGGCATTTGTTCACAAATGCCAGTTAATGTCATTACTATTTCAGACTGAACCTCATTTTTTGTAATCAAATGTTTAAATATAAAAAAATGAGCAAAATTAATTATGTTAGAGAAAAAAAGTCTAAGAATAACGTTAAATTTGTTTTACAGGTTTTTATATAAAAGAACGTGATCGCATGGTTCTTGAAAACCAACTATTATATATTTATAATAGCTGATAACTAATAATAGCTAATTTATATTTATAATGTTGTAATGTTGTCAATACTGTACCAACCTAAAATTTTTTCACATAAATAACACCAGTTAAGTTAGACTGAGTTATTTTATCCCTCTCTCGATCACGCCCTTATTATGACACTGTTTAAGTTCCTTTTCGCTTTACTACATATTACCATTAATTTCATCTCATATTGTTTTGTTTTTAACGTAAATTTTTCTAAACTTGTTACCTTAGACAATTAAAATGCTAAACAATAATTTTGATATTCAATATTTGATTTAATTTGACTCCATCGAACCTTGTCTACTGAGTCTCATTTTACCACGTTTATCGATATAAAATAATTCATTTAGATAATACAACTCTTACATTGGCTACACAAAATCTGAATGGTCATAACTTACTTGTTTTTAAACAGCGTAAATTCTTATTAAAAAAAAAACTAGTAAGTCTTCATGCAAAATCTCAGGCTGATTAATTAGATACACATTAGAAATACATCACTTAAAAAACAAATTATTTAAAAACAACATTAAGACCTACTTATCTAGGCTTACCTAACTATGCTGACGGGGATTTTTAACTCTGTAAATGTGTAAGGATTGTAAAACTGTAGGCCTATTTGTTAAACCTACGTTATTGTAAAAAGTAAAGAAATATAAAAATACTACCTTTTAATTGCTTTTTATTTCATATTGATAGATCAAATGATTCAGAAGTTATTAATATAGAAGAAATTAATAATCGAAAATGTTTATATGCTATACGAAGACGTACGAATGTTTCCAAAGTTAAACGAATAGGTACCTCTTCTTTTAATTTGTATAAACAAATATATTGATGAAAAAAGTTTGTATTTATAACTTCAAAGCAATTATTATAACGTATATTATAGCATACATTAGTTCTATAACTCGTATTTAAAAAAATCAACTTCACAAGAAATTATAATGATTGAAGTTGTAAACATAACCTTAAACTATAATCTACACTTTGTTTAAGTATTACAGATGATGGATGAAATAAACTGTTATATTACATGTTACTCTCGTACGTACGTACTTACTAACGTACACTCGCTTTTATAATAGTTGATGAAGTACTACATGATAGTATTTAGTAATAAATTTAAGCTTAGCTTGTATTTGATGGGATGATATTATTTGGGTTAGTTAACTTTTTTGTTTCCCAGAAAAGAAACCTCTGCTCATGTGTAGGTATATAGGCAAAGTAGATTAGTTTCTTTAAACCCTTACTGACGAAAGTTTCATAGAAAACCCTGTTATTTAGAAACTTAATTCAAGGTGCATTTTATTAGGTTAAATTCTTACTACGAGATACTACTACGTTCATTATATTTTTTTGGATTCGACGTAACCACGATTGTTAATTTAGTACAGTTTTAAACAAACTTCCCGTCCAGTAAACTACAGTATTTTGTTTTTGTGAAAGGCATGGCCATTGTTTTGACTATTCAGCCATTTTATTGTGGCTTTCAGGATTACTATATTTCTTCATTATTAATAATATATTATATACTATAAGAAAAACACTTAGGCAGTTTAGAATCACTTTTTGCATATGAGGGGACCTTCAAACAGTCGCACATTGCGCCTGGAATATGATTGAATAATCTGAGTGTTGTAGTTAAAGTTTAACAAATAAAACACAAATTAGTGTATGTATAAAAATAGGATCTTTGATTAATTCATATTTGGATTGGTCTTCTTCTAAGGTATAATTAAACATATTAGACATTTAGTATAGGAATTTTAGTACAGTAAAAAAGGAAAAGTCAATATAACTAAATGAAAATATCTACTTAATAACGTGTTTACTTCACAAAGAATTAAACAGAATTTGGGTTTCTTTTGATTTAACAACATTTAGAGTATAGCCTGGTTCAAGATATGATTTGCTTAAGCGTACCGGAGGCAACAATAATTAAGAAACACATGTTAACTTTACATTATGATGTTGAAGTGAGAAGGAGGATGGGTGGAAGAGAGATGTTGTCGGAACCTTAACTTATTCATCGTCTGAAAAGGAACTTAGTTAATGTATACACCGAGGATCAATTTGGCCGCCATAATATTACCCGGATCAGATTTCTTGTGTGAACTGATTAATTAAAAATTTTGTAAAAGCTGTATTACAAACTCATAAAACAATCGAAAGCATAGACAACGAATAAGTAAAACTGGGAGAAACAAAATTGTTTCTGAGAGTCATTTAGTAGTTTGTGCTAAGTTTAATTTGTGCGTTATTATGACGGATAATAGCAAAGGGAAGATGGATAAAAAACAGAGATAATTAGTAGGAGGGGGTAGGAATATAGTGAGAGAACCCAATAAGCGAGGAAGATATAAGATAATCCAGCGATTTAAGGAGGAAAATAGTGAAGAAATAAAACAAAATGAGAGATAAGAAGAGTGGAGCGAGAAGATAGAGAAAGAGAGAGCAGCAAAGAAGAGAGTGCAATTCTAAGGAAATGATGGACACTTGTACATTAAGTCTGCATGCGGTACCAAGTGACAAATTATCTAGGGCAACAGTTGGCAATATAGATTATACACATAAGTCTTCTTTACGTATAACCTACATTATATGTTAACAGGCCTGTATATTAATGTTAATGGCAATGTAGGACGATGTTGTCTTACAGAAACTACATTTTAGGAACACTTTGGAAATAACATCACAAGTTATATGGTCAAGCTATAGACATATAAAACTAATAATCAACATAAAATACAATTTTCTTCCACTAAATCATAAAAAAAGTATTTTACTAAACAGTATTTGCAGGTTTCATGATGTTAATTCGAGAAATGGTATTTTGAGATTGGAAAAGTACACAAATTGTGATTCGATTCATTATTACGGTTCTACCAATAAAATATTTATCAATTTATACCCGATTAATACTTTATCCTTTAAAATCAGGTTACAAATTCCTCAGAAGAAATAATTCAACCACGCAACTAAACCGCTGACGTGAGTTTAGCGAATTTCCAAAATTAAATCTTCGCTTAGCTCGCAGCATACAAACCCGGCCGTTTTCCTCAGATCAGAAGATGCCCCCAAGGTAAAATCTCCCACGTAAAAAGGTATTTTCTTTCCTGATCGATTCTGGGGAACCAAGCGAGCTGTAAGGTAGTGTAGAAAATCAAAATGTGCAGAATAATAAACTAGATTAATTTTTTAAATTAAAACCCCCAAAAGTTTCATTCTAGCACTAAACATCTAAAACAATAGTTACTTCCGGTTTTTGGATTTTTTGGCTTTTTTGGCTAACGAACTCGTCTGAGCGAAATCGGGCTTAAAATACGGCCTTTACAGTGCGAACACACACACACACACACATATATATATATATATATATATATATATATATATATAATTTTTAATGACATCCCAAAACGAATTCCGTCCACCGTGATCGGTGCTCACTTACCACTCCCGACCTTAGGTCTCACCATAAGGGTCACTGCAATAGCTCATCTTTCCTATGGGAATTCACTAATAAAACATTTATAATGTATATTCAGAGTATCTGTTATAGGTCAAGTATTTTAAGACATATCATATTAAAACTGTTTAGTATTCGGACATTTATCTACACAAACAAAATGAAGAATGCAATAATGAACAAAGTGAAAGTAAAATCTATGAAGAACATTATACAGATCAACCCTTGCAGTAAAAATAATTTAACAAACAGGGAACATAAATTTAACAAAAGGATACATGTTTAATAAAATAATAAATAAATAATAAAAATAAAATAATTCATGTTTAATTTAATACAAATATTCGCCAACCAAGTGAATAAAGTTCATTTTCAAATAAATAATTAGTGTTGATGCAACTAATTTAAACTAATTATTGTGAAGTTGTGATTGATTTTGATTCTTCTAACACAAAAACGGTTCTTGGATTTAGTTATTATTTAACACAAAACCGCTGCAGCAGTGTGTTTATTCATGGAGAGCTGAATCAAGACTGTTATAAGCACAGAATGGAAACAGGTCCAAGACTTGCAACATTGAGCCCAGCATTGAATAGGCTCGTAACATTGCGCCCAACAAAATCACCAACATTGTTGGACAAAATGTTGAAATGGAAACCTATCTTAAGAAATATAAATTCGGACATCGATGAGGGCAAATACGTCTTATATTCTGTTTAGAGTTATGGATATGATCGATCTTATCGTTAATGATTGGAAACAAAAATGTCAGCCTACAAAAGTTGTAAGATCGAAAATGTGTCCAAGTCTTTGACCAGTAGAATAGCTTTATATTTATTGGTAATACATATATTCCCTGTCCCCTTAGTCTACCTTATCAGTTTAGTTATATCATATTTTTATTTTATCTAATTAAAAACCTGGACTTATTCAACCATCGAACTCATTTATAAATTATTTTAAAATTCTGAAACATATTATTTTACCAAAAGTAAGGCAAGCAAACATGAATTAATGAAACAGCAAATGAAATGTAAAGGGCGACCTTACTCCCCAAGGGTCGAGCTCAGGGACAACTTATCTTTCTACTATTAAATGCTTATATACAAATCAAGTCAAGGTCTTATGCATCTTTCTCCTTTCCTTTATCTTACCAATGAATATCATCCTTACGTTAAATGAAAGTAATAAATACCATATTAATGCGTAAGAGTTTAAGCTATTGTTTCAGAATGTACGAAAATTATATATTTTAAACCACATAGTCGCTATTTATTATTAGTACATTGGTCATTACTTGTATGGGACGAGTAAACATTATTATTAATTTTGTTTGGTTAGTTACACCATAATAGTTTGGTTAGGAGTGCCTTAATAGAATTGCAAGTGGAGTTCCTTTATATCAGTGCATGTCACATACATAAATACAAATATGTTTAGAAATTCAGTTTTCTAACTTTATGGAATGTTACTGGAATTTATTTGGATTGAAACATTTCAACAAATATTTACACAAATATTTCAACACATTTAAATTTGAATTTAATTTGAATTTTAATTGTGTTGAAATATTTGTGTGACCGGATGATGATGTAAACCGAAACCGCGGTCGTCACTGTAGTAACAAACAAGGATTGATAGACGTCAAACAGGTAAATTTATACCTAATTATAGTCATTATTAATTAATAAGTGTCAAATTTTAGCTAACTTTGTGGGAAGTAAAAGAATTATATTTATTGCATAGGGGTAGATACCAAATGTTTACCCCTTAGACGGAACTAACAGTAATTAGAGGACTTTTTTATTTTTCACCTTTCAATTAGAGGGGTTTACATTTCTTTGCTTCTTTTAAGAAGTGAATATACTACATTCCAGCTCTGTACCTTAAAGGAAACTGTATCAATAAATAGTTAATAATTTTATTTCGGCGTATTTATCCAATTTTCACACCTTTAACACATATATGAATAATGAGAGAGCAATACTTTTTTTTAAAGAGCAATATATGAAAAATATGTGTCAAATTTCAACCTCCTAGTCTCATGGGAAGAAAGCTAATTAAATGTTTACTATTTCAGGTTAACTACCCCCTTTTCAGCCTTAAACGTGAGGAATTGAAATAATTTTTACGTCATTAGCTCCCTCTAGTATTAACTAACCAATATACCGATTTTGTTCCAAATAAATCAAAAGCCGCATAACTAACACACATAATTACAAATGAGCTCTTTTATACGAATGATACAACTAGCGATAAATAGACCGATTTACGGAACAATTAGTGAGCCAACGAATCATTTTAAAACAATATCCCATAACTATACCTATGTCTGAGAAGTGAACACAGACACTCACCTGTAACCTGAATGTTTTATTATCTTTGTATTGTTTCTAAAGTTACGAAAGTAACTTAACATTTGATTGCACTAAAACATTACTTTACCAGTAATAACATTACTTTAAAAACGGCTATTGCCTAGAACTAGGTTTACAAACCTCTTTTAAAAATACATTAAATTTTAGAACTTAGTATTTTGTACTATTATCCAAATAAATTATAATATCAGTTTCATAAAGTTTAAACGTGAGGTAAAGAAATAGTTGTTTGGATGACGGAGAATATTTAGTTAATGACTTTACTTTACTTTCCTATAACAAATCAGTTTATATAAGATTTTGTGCGAAAGAATGAAGGGAAATGCAAGCGTGTTACCTTTTTAGTTAAAAACATATTTTATGATGAGTTTACAAATTTGGTTCACATATTTTTTCCACCACTTAAATGTAACTTTTTTTTGTTAATAGGAAGATTCTTGTTAAGATTTTTTGTTATGTGATTCTTGATTTAAATGCGAAAATAAATCAATAGGAAAATCCACATCGTATGTTAAACAGCTTTGATATATCATCATTTATTTGAAGTAAAATTCTCATTGATTGTCGTCCCATCAACTTTAATACATTATTTACGTATCATAATCAATTAAATATTTATTTTACCACGAAAGACAAAATAAAATTATAATAACATTGTCTTTTATGCTTTATTGTTTTTAGGAATGAAATTCTGAATAATACAGACCTTACATATTTTGTATCTGATTAAGTTAATGACTTACAATTTCTGAATATATTTCACGTAAGTTTTTTATAAGTAGAGTAATCCTATTTAAATTCATTGATTGCCGATATTTGTAGAAACTACACTGATGGTCTACAACTTCTAAACAGGCTTTCCATTAAGAGGCTAAAGAAATACTAATTTAAATGATTATTTTGTTTTATAGTTTTCAATTTATTTCTAACTATACAGTATTATGATTATTTGTAAACTTAAACTAAGGGACAGTCACAGTAAATTTTTACTTTATATAACATCAATTGTAAAACAATATGTTTTGAGAAAATTTATTTTATTTCAATCTATAATTTTCAATGGAAAATCTAATGGACATAAAATATTTTTGACTAAATTCAGGACACAACTTATTGTGCTTATTACATCTCAATGAAGATTACCAAACTGTACCATATTGCAAGCAAATTTTTCTCACATATTTTTCAGAGATTTTTCAAAAGTACAAATCTGTGCTAGTCAAACGTGATTTGGCTGTTTTTGGTTCCGTATAATTAGAGGGGCAAAGTCACTTCAGCAGCTTTTACCTCTTGTGGTGCAGAATTATTCTTGTTAAATGTTTTAACACATTCAATTAGGTTATTGTTCTTCTGGAGGAAGAGAAACAAGTGGTTTTTATCATCACCGTTAAATGGCGTGTTGTGTCACAGCTTGTAAAGTCGTGTATCAAGTCTTATGTATGTTGACTTGCTGTTTCCGTGGATGAGATGAAATTTCACTCCATCCACCTTTGTTTCATGAACAGGACAGCTTGTGTAGGATTTTCCCTACAAGTCAAGATTAATTTAACATCTACGTTTTGAAAAAAACAATGGTTGGTATGCCATGAGCTCATATTTCTACTCCCGTTTGCATAATCAGAACATCTGCATCACCAGTTGATTGCCTTACTTCAAAGGTATCTTATTTTAGTTTGCATTGCATGATTTTGGTCCGAGTCACAGATAATTAATACTAATTATTTTATTAGTTTAATTGTGTTAGTGTGTGTGTGAATGTGTGTGTATATAAAATTTTAATGTTTTTAATGTTCGACGAACTCACCAGAGGGATGACCAGATGATGGAGTTCCGGCTCCGAAACATGTCGTCTTAAACTAAACGACAAGGAGTCACAAGACGGACTTAAGGTAAATAATTAGTACTTATTTTAGTGCTTGGACACCATCGTAATAGCCTAAGTTGTTTTTGTTTTCAGAGTTGCTAAGGAACCGCTCTGGTTTAAAATACATAGGTGTGGTTTCTCTTATGTTGAATGTGGGGCGAAGCTCTTGTACCTTCAAAGTTGTCAATTTATTTGTTACTGTAACCATAAAAACAACTATAGTTGAATTCTTTATTACTAGTGGATCTTTGAAATTTTGTTTTTATCAACATAGGTCTGTATTCTTATTGATATCAGTGGCATCAAAGTGTAATGGCTCTTACTAATATGTACCTTAAAATACATAACTCTCATAGGCTATTATTCTGGAACATCAACTCCTATAAAAGCGAGTACATACTTGCGTGAGTAACATAATATAACAGCTGATTTCACCCATCATCTGTTCTAAACCTAGCGAAGATTATACTTTGAGGTTATGTTTACAACTTCAATCATTATAATTTCTTCTGAAGTGGAATTTTGTAAATATGAGTTTAATATTTGCTTTGAGATTATAAAACGTATATAAATACAAACTTTTATCATCAATATTTTTATTCGTTTATACAAATTTAAAGAAGTTACCTATTCGTTTAACTTCGGAAACATTCGTACATCTTCGTATAACATATAAACATATTCGATTATTAATTATTTCTTCACTATAATATCAATAACTTCTAAATCATTTGATCTATCATAATGGAATAAAAAGCCATTAAGAGATAATATTTGCATCTTTCTTTAAATATATAATAACATTTATAAATATATTTTTTTTTTTATAAATAGACCTACAGTTTTACAATCCTTATAATAGTACACATTTACTGAGTTAAAAAACCCCGTCAGCAAAGTTATTTAGGTCTAGATAAAGTATATTGTTTTCAATGTATTTTTTTTTAATGATGTATTTCTGATGTGTTTCTAATTAATATGCCTGTGATTTTTCACGGGGCTTACTAGTTATTTAAATATTAGCTAAAAGTATCACACATTATTTAAGTATTTATCACTGCCGCTTAATGTAAATTAAAGTTGCTATCGTCCCGATAAAGGCAATAAAGGAAGGAGGACTATTCCTCAGAGGATCGACCGTGACGTGACGGTGTATAAGTACATAATGGCAGACAAGATAATTGTCCCTCAGCGAGAAACTTGGGGAATACTGTTACCCTTTGGATTTCATTTGCTTCTAAAATATCTAGTAATTTTGGAAGGAACGATTAAGCACTATTTGATCGACAATATCAAAACAATTTTCATCTGATAGTTTGTACAACTTTCGCATAAAATCAATATTAGCTCGAGATTGAGATGAATGTGGTTAAAGCTTGAAATAAGCTTATTTCAAGTTAAGGTACTAAATGTAAATTAAATCGAAACACTTGAAGTTGTAATAGCTACATGTTTTGAGAAGTTTTATTATAAAAATATTTTAAATGTATCATTATAACTTGTACACAGATTCAGTATAAACCAAGATAATTACTTTATTTAAAAATCAAAAAAGTGCCTTTTTGAAAATTTAGTTTTTGCTAACATTTTAGCAATATATTATTATTTTTATTAATAAAAAAAAATTCACAATAATAATAATAAGAAACATCTTCTTTAAAATTATTACAATGTTTTATTTCTCAAATGTAAAACAAATGGTTTCTAGGTGTAATAATTAATCCTCAAGCAGTAATAAATTTCAATTTTATAAAAGGCCATTATGGAAATTTATAGGAATTTATTAAAAATAGTAGGCCTGCATTCGTTTGTCAATAGAAAGTGTATAAGTTACATTAAATTCTACCAAGATGACCTAATTATGTTTATGAACTGGAATGTGTGGGCAGGAGAGTATATAGCTGCACATAAAGATAAGGCTAAGTTTAGTAAGGCTGGTGTAGAGAGCAAACACTGGCCCGTGTAATGCAGGGACCAATAGTAAGTATATGTTTGCTTAGGTAAGCACATTTACCGAACATAAATTATATTGTTTATGAATCTTTGTGCTTAGAGTTAGATGTGTTGTATCCTGATTTATACATGACGTATTTATAGTTTACCAGAAGTAATACTGTTTATAGAGTACTGACTGTGTGTCGTAACGTGAAACACACTGTACTAGTAAACAATCTAGAACTATTTTGATATATTACAAAGGAAATAAATAACAATTCACAATAAGAAATGTATTTATATTGAGGTAATTGATCTACATATTTAATTTTTTTAACAATATTTTAAAATTGTATTTACTTACTTTAATTTAAATAATTGTCGATTTAGATGTTGTTTTATTTACATATTTTTGTCACTATGTATTTTGTTGCTAACGAGTTCAATATATCGATCACATTTCAGTTTTTGAGAGAGAAATTATTTCTGGGAAATTATAGTATAGATTGAATGTAGTTGAAAACATACTAAAATGAATCTTTGGAAACATAAAACTTGGAGCTGTAATCAATTCTGCGCAAATTATTGGAAATAGGAATGCAGTTGAAAATTGCATAAGGTACCTTTCAGTTTAACAAACCTGAAAAAATGAATAGGCTAGATATTGCGAACATGAAACAAAATATGGGTTCAAAAGGAAAGGTAGAAAACCATCTAGTTGTAGAGGGAGGAAGGTCTAGTTGGTTTTTAACATAAAACCAACAATCTGCAAATTTACAAGAAATTGAAAGTACGAATAAATCTTAATACTTTAATCGTTTAATCGATTTAAAATTGCAGTTTCACCCACCCATTAGCATCTTGTTAGGGGTAAAAATGGACGCCTAAAGTTTTGAAGGATGCTCGAGTGTATTGAAGGGAATACTTCTTTAAAAGAAGTCAAAATGATTACACGTTTATTGAGAAACAAGCTCGAACTATGAAAATCATGCTTCATCTACTGCTTCTTCATAGTCTTTGCCGTCACTGAAGACTGGCAAAATTATTGGAGCTGTTTTGAATAAAGCAGGCATCCAATATTTCACTTTCTATGGGAAAGTCCAGTGCATCACCCATCTTCTTAAATCTCATTTAACACGGCTTCGCCAGACGTCCCAGGATTCCCTTGCAATTTCAAACTATTTCACCTTGGTCCATTCTTCCACTTTTATTTGAAGTGCTTGTACTTGCATTTTCAAAGTAACGTCTTTCCATTTATTAATTTGTCCATTTCGTAAAAACGCTTTTTTCTGGTTTTAGTTGAGTTTTTCAATTAAGGACCTAAGTCCATTTACTTCCTCAAAACAGGTTTCAATTGACTTTCCTAGCCCCTTTTCTACTCTCTCAAAATCTGTTTTAACTTCTTCCATCAATTCCATTAAATGTTCAAGTGTAACCATATTTTGTTCCCACTGTACTTGAAAGCACCCTGCCTGTGGATCTTCGAACAAGGATCGCACCTCTATATTTGACTCTAACGGATTTTCAATATCCTTGGCAACAAATTTAACACAGTTTCCATGCAACAAACTTTTACATTCATAGCATGTGTTTTGCTTAGTTGTCATTGATTTGGTACATACATTTCACGAGAGAGACATATTCTATCGGTTTATCCAATTTAAGGTGAAAGCAGAAACCCGAAATAAATATTCAGTATTTAATATGATCAATTTTTTAATAAACACACTTGTCTAAACATGGGCTATAAAAACTATAGTTAGCAGAGAACCTATAACAGAACCTTCTTGCTCAACATCTATTGCTCAACTGACACCAAATGGAGACTGTTAAATGGCGATTTATAAATCAGTTTGGGTTATGTTGTAATTGGTTTAGTTTTGTTAAATCGGTAAGACAAAACATCAACTTATGTTTTTAGTGTATTTTGAGTACAAACTTTATAAACGTGTTTATTTTAAGTAGTGTTTAGAGGTACAACTAATTTAAACATGATGTTATTTAGCTTCCAAGAATGCAATTTATTATAATAATGGGCAATTAATTACCCTATTTTAACCGTCGAGCACTCTAAAATATTCCCTTTCTGGATACCGGTTTCGGTGGTTCATGCCACCATCAAAACCTAAAAAATTATTCATTTCACTGTTGTGGAACACGTCGTAATAAACTATACACAATTAACATAAAACATTAAAAAACACAAACACTTGAACAAATTTAAATACTGTATATACACTGTCTGAAAAAACAACTTCACATATCACATGAGGACATGTCATTTCATGGAGGGCATGTGTACAACTATGGCCTTGTGCAATCTTATATATGAGATAAGGATTTCCAATCATGATGGTATTGGGTTAACAATTTTATCTCATTTGCACTAATATTAGTGTATTAGAATAGAATGTAACACCAATGACGGAAATCAATCTTCAAATTGTTGTAAGCATAGAGCTTCTAAAATATAATTAATTTAAACTTTTTGAGTCAAACGGTCTCAAAATTGAACTTGGCAGTAAATTTGAAACATAAATAATTTTAAAAAAACGCACGCCAATAAAATACTTGGGTTTATATAAATGATATCATACAGTGGCGGTAAAAATAAAAATTATAAACATTGGCATACTAAATTATTTATTTAATGCACTTTATTTGTTTTTAATTTTAATAAATTAATCTCTAAACCAATAATATATTATAGGAATCAGAATTATTGTATCAATAATAAATATATGTTAGTTCTTTAGTTAGTAATCAAACGTTTATTGTTTTCAAGACAAATATTGAATATTTTATCTCATAGAAATTATTTACTTCCTTTTGGCTCCCGACATACAATTTTTCATATGTTCAAAAAATTCAACCAGTATCTGTTATGTATCTGCATAAAATCTCAGGCTCAATTCAGCAAATGTTCAGTGTTTAGCAAAAAAAAATATTTTTTTTACTACTGATTTAATTAAAAAATTTAATTACTGATAAATTTTGAGTATTTTTAAAAAATTTTGTTTGGAATGGAATGTTCTATAAGGTTCTAAATGTATATTCGTGTATTGTATTTAATTACAGAGATTGTATTATTTTTTACCGTATCAAATACATATAATGTCTAGAAGTACCTTTTAAAAATAAGTGTAAATTCATATTAGATATGAAATTTTTTAAATTGTTACTTGGAAAAAAATAGAATTTTAAATTTTGTTTACTTTATTCTTGAAAATGACACAACAAAAAATATCTAGAACAAGTTTTTCTACATAACATAATTTTACACTTAAAAATCAACAAAAACCTCAAAATTTCATTACATTATATTGACAAATGATAGGGTTATTAAGTTTTTTTTGTAAATTAGGCTAGCTACTGTATAACCAGTTCTGCGGTTAGTTGTACATATATAGTCATAAGAATATACACGTCACTAAAAAGTGAATGTACTCGCTTCATAATCACAACTCACAATAAAAATAACTAAAAATGCCAAAACAATCACGCACTACAACATAACATATGGGCCATAATCAAAGACAACACACAAATAAAGTTATTTACCATCTGACAGATGACAGAAGCACAGCCACGTATATCACAATTATCTTCGTTGTAGTGAATATAGAGGTAGATTTTAACGTAAGTAGAGATCATAGAGTGAAATATAACAGGTCTTTCTGATTTCATTGATATATAATAAACATAGATTCACTAATGATTTGTATTTGTTATGCTTTTTTTCTGAACGTCCGAATTTTCGGACGTCAGGATTTAGCGGACATACTAACAACGTCCAAAAATCGGACGTCGGGAGCCAAAGGTTTAATGTGAAACCGAATTTATAAAAACCTTCTATTAAAATAGTTAAAACAAACGTAGTGGTTTTCCGATAGATAGAAACTATGTATTAAAAAAAAAAATGATAAAGTTTTAAGCAAAAGTTTATCTGTCATGTTTGTTTAAGTTATCCCTGAACAACAAGCTAAAGTTATATAACCAAGTGCTGAAACCCATATGGACTTATGGCATATAGCTATGGGAATGTGCTAGAAATGTTAATAGGCAAATTATTCAGAGATTCGAAGATAGAACATTGCGAATGATAGCTGATGCACCATGGTATGTTCGTAATTGCAATCTACATAAGGATTTAAAAGTGACCACTGTTGCGGAAAAAATTAAAAAATGTGCTCAAAGCACAAAAAATTCACATTAATGAGGAGGTGTGTAAGCTTTTCAATAACGATAAACTTCATAGAAGAGGATTAAGCCTTTTGAGCTAACATCATAGATCAAC
>JAGFPH010020386.1:0-14285 GCA_018207615.1 Philaenus spumarius
ACAGTTGAAGTAATAACCTGTCCTAGCACAGTTGAAGTAATAACCTGACCTAGCGCAGTTGAAGTAATAACCTGTCCTAGCACAGTTGAAGTAATAACCTCTCTGAGCACAGTTGAATTAATAACCTGTTCGTTATGACCTGTCCTAGCACAGTTGAAGTAATAACCTGTCCTAGCACAGTTGAAGTAATAACCTGTCCTCGCACAGTTGAAGTAATAACCTGTCCTAGCACAGTTGAAGTAATAACCTGTCCTAACACAGTTGAAGTAATAACCTGTCCTAGTACAGTTGAAGTAATAACCTGTACGTAACAACCTGTCCTAGCACAGTTGAAGTAATAACCTGTCCTAGCACAGTTGAAGTAATAACCTGTCCTACTACAGTTGAAGTAATAACCTGTACGTAACAACCTGTCCTAACACAGTTGAAGTAATAACCTGTCCTAACACAGTTGAAGTAATAACCTGTCCTGGCACAGTTGAAGTAATAACCTTCCTAGTACAGTTGAAGTAATAACCTGTACGTAACAACCTGTCCTAGCACAGTTGAAGTAATAACCTGTCCTAACACAGTTGAAGTAATAACCTGTCCTAGCACAGCTGAAGTAATAACCTGTCCTCGAACAGTTTAAGTAATAACCAAGGCGTTTGCACGAGGAAGGTAAACTTGCTTACCACTTGCGTGTACTTGTGAAAGTTTGCGTGTGCATTACATAATCACTCTAACGGAATTAGTCAGTGTCTGCTATTAAATAATTAGACAGTTGGTTGGACGGGAAAACAATAATTATATGTAAGTTGAAACACGCATCTCTTCATTTCATAAACAATTTTCCATCAGTTTAGGAAGATTTCAGTGATATACACATGTACAGAAGTTATATATATAAAGTTAAAAAGTTTTTATTTTCATCAATACTCATTCCCGTTGAAAATATCATGTAATCTGTTTGCATTTGCATCGCCGGAGACGATGCAGTGGTTGGTGAGCGAAGCTCTCTAGTTTTTATATAAACCCTATTCAGAAATGTTGCTCTCTATTGCACCACAAACCGTCAGAACGTGTTCGACCAAATAAACCAACCAACAGAAAACACTGTACAGTATCTTCCTTGACTGAATTAAAATAAACCTGACATCCTCGTTTCCTGGAACGGATTCTTTGAGTACTAAGTCCTGCACGACACGTCAAGGATTGTCCACAACCTCTCTAAGGACTTCCCTTCTTTTATAACATTTCCCACAAGGAATCCAACCGACATAGAACACGTCGATTCAGTGCTTCGTTTATGTATACAGTTGGACACGATCGATTATTCGAAAGCTTCTACTGGTTTCTAGCTTCACTTGTTTTTAAAATATGTATGCAGTTTAAAATGTGGAAAGGGACGTCATGGCTACATAAAAAATACTTTTAAGTTTAATCTAACAAAAGTTTATTGTTATTTATATCTCCACTATTATTTACTAGTAAGATTCCGTAAAAAATCACGTGCAGAATAATGTGATACACGTGAGACAAAATATAACTTCAACGTATTAAGTGTAATGTGTTATGGGTCATTTCCAGCTCATAAAGTAATAATTATGGCAAAATTATGTCGACGGATTCCAAGCTTATTCAGCCACCTGTAAGTTTGTCACAGCTTTCAGTGTAGTGGATCGCGTCTGTTAGTTCATCAATTAATTGTGAACACAATTATCGCGCCTAAAGAAGTTTTCACTTCAAAAACAAACTATTTAAAAGCAACATTAAGGCCACTTATCTAGGAATGCCTAACTATGCTGACGGGGATTTTTAACTCGGTAAATGTGTACAATAACAAGGATTATAAAAGTGTAGGCCTATTTGTTAAACATTTTCATTTGCACACGTTATTATATTTTTAAAGAAAGCTAAAAATAGCATACTATATTTTAATTTATTTTTATATCATACTAGCTGACCCGTACGGCGTTGCCCGTGGTGGTTGGTATTTTCAGTCTTTTTAACGTATTCGTTTTAAGTGTTCAGTCAGTGAGTGGTATTTGGCTTTTATGTATATAGATCTTAAATAATAAAAGCACTATGTCATAATAATAAAAGATCTGAAATTATGATTTTAGTAACTTTGATCCCCCCCAAACCCCTCCTAAAATTTCGAAATTTTTCATACCCTTTCTTAGTGAGCACCTATGGCCCTAGAGGAAGCTACATACCAAATTTCATTCCAATCCGTTCGGTAGTTTTGAAGAAATCGTGATTTAATAACTTTGATCCCCAAACCCCCCTAAAATTTTGAATTTTTTCAAACCCTTTCTTAGTAAGCACCTATGGCCCTAGAGTAAGCTACATACCAAATTTCATTCCAATCCATTCGGTAGTTTTGAAGAAATCGTGATTTAAAAACTTTGATCCCCCCAAACCCCCCTAAAGTTTCGAATTTTTTCAAACCCTTTCTTAGTGAGCACCTATCGCCCTAGAGGAAGCTACATACCAAATTTCATTCCAATCCGTTCGCTAGTTTTTGAGAAATCGTGATGAGTGAGTCAGTGAGTCAGTGGGTTTTGGCTTTTATATATATAGATTGATAGATCAAATGATTTAGAAGTTATTAATATTATAGTGAAGAAATTAATAATCAAATATGTTTATATGTTATACGAGGATGTACGAATGTTTCCGAAGTTAAAGGAATAGGTATCTTCTTTAAATTTGTACAAACAAATATATTGATGGTAAAAGGTTGTATTTATATACAGTTTATAACCTCAAAGCAAATATTATAATGTATGTTATAGCATACATTAGTTCTATATCTCATATTTAAAAAACAGCAACTTCCCAAGAAATTATAACGATTGAAGTTGTAAACATAACCCCAAACTATAATCTGCATTGGGTTTGTTTTAGTATTACAGATGATTGGTGATATCAGCTGATAAACGAATAGGTATCTCTTCTTTAAATTTTTATAAACAAATATATTGATAATAAAACGTTATATTTGTATCCATGTTGTAGCATACATTAGTTCTATAACTCATATATTTAAAAAATAAATAACTTCAGAAGATAATACATTATTGATGATTGATGATTGTAGTTGTTAACATAACCCCAAAGTACAACCTACGCTAGGTTTTGAATGCATTATTGATGATTGTAGTTGTTAACATAACCCCAAAGTACAACCTACGCTAGGTTTTGAATACATTATTGATGATTGATGATAGTAGTTGTTAACATAACCCTAAAGTACAACCTATGCTAGGTTTTGTACAAATAATGGGTGACATCAGCTGTTATATTATATGTTACTCACGTACGTACGTATGTATGCATGTACGTACGGTCGTTCACTCTCTTTTGTACGTTGATTTAGTTATTTGCTTATAGTATTTACTTTGCACCGTTTAGACTTATAAAGTCGGGGGAGCACCGTTTAAGGGAGATAAATTAATATTCAGTAACACTAAATTTGAACCTACGCAACCTGCGTTTAATGTTCAATCTGCAGTAGACTAGGACTATCGCCTTTAACGTCTCGGCCACTTTATATAGGCGGCGTTGTCCTGACTGACTTTGATAGAACCGACGTAGATTAAAAACTACTTAATATAAAAAATCGAAAATTTGGAGGTGTATTCTTATGTTGTCATGGAATCAAACTAAGAAAGGTTTTTGCAAAATTTATAAGTATAAATTTAATTTTAAAGTATAAAAATGGTGACATCACTGGGTACACTCCCAGCCCTATCACGAATAAGATCAAAAGCTTAGCAGCACATATTTGTTGAATGCATTTAATTTAATTACTGTAGCAACAATCTTAGCAAATTGTAAGGTAATTTATTACTATACAAAAAGGGACATTTATTTAGGTTAAATTAACAAAATAAAAGCAAATACAAACAAAAATCAACGGAAAATGATTCCAGTTATAACATTTTAACCCAGTTGGGAAAGAAATAGATTTATGAAAGTTAAAGGGTCCTGGCAAACAAAACTTAGGAGAATATGCAAAGTTAAATTCACGAAATTAGCATAATTGTTAATCTCAAAATTCGATTAGAACAAAATTATTTAATGAAAAGTAAATTAACTTCATGAAATTGTATACAGGGTGAGTTTTAATTGCCCCCCCCCCTAATTTTTTCCGAATTTCTTAAGATATCAACTCCCAACCACCGCCGAACATCATTGATTAGTTTATACTTTCTTTTGATGAGCTTTACATTTTCGGCCGCCATCTTGGATCCGCCATATTGGAATGAACTTTTATTTTTTAAATGTAAAGGTAAGGTTGTGACCCATCATTACAAACTATTTTTTTCCGTAGAACACGATGCCGCAATCGGTTTTTAATTATCTGCTTTCGTTCTCGAGATATTAACAATTTTGTAAAAAATTTAAATTTTCAAAAATCCCTTGTTTTATTTAATTTTTTTTAAAATATCGACCCTTTATCGTCAGATATCACAGTTTGGCAGTAGCTTATAGATTTTTATTAAGTTATAAATTTGTACTGCCATCTCAGTAAATTTGTTTGATTTCAGTGTATTAACAACTTTTCTCTGCGAAACTGAAGATGGCAGTAAACATTTATAACTTAATAAAAATCTATAAGCTACTACCAAACTGTGATATCTGATGATAAAGGGTCGATATTTTAAAAAAAATTAATAAAACAAGGGATTTTTGAAAATTTAAATTTTTTACAAAATTGTTAATATCTCGAGAAGGAAAGCAGATAATTAAAAACCGATTGCGGCATCGTGTTCTACGGAAAAAAATAGTTTGTTATGATGGGTCACAACCTTACCTTTACATTTAAAAAATAAAAGTTCATTCCAATATGGCGGATCCAAGATGGCGGCCAAAAATGTGAAGCTCATCAAAAGAAAGTATAAACTAATCAATGATGTTCGGCGGTGGTTGGGAGTCGATATCTTAAGAAATGCGGAAAAAATTAGGGGGGGGGTATTTAAAACTAACCCGGTATAATAAATAAACACAGTAAATACTTGTATAATATCTAAATAAGACTAAATGACATATAACTTTCCTTTTTCTTACAAAACACATAAATAAACAAACCAAGATTTAGATTACAAAATAGGACGAATGCAATCAAAATATTTTCGCAATTCAAATTGTTAATAGCGTATAGAATTATGCAAATGTAGAATAAGTTATAATATAATTTAAGTTGAGAAGCATTGTATAGTTTATTAAACAAAGTGTTAGAAATTAAAAGTGTGTTAAACCAAACAGAGTAAGGCTAGTAAAAAGTCTAAAATAATGTCTATACTCGTCACGAGGACGAGATATCGGTCAAATTGAATCGAAAGATGTGAACAGCTGTTTTGATACGTCACGACTAAGTATACAGTTATATGAACGTATAAAAGTGAATATTTAAATATTTCGGACAATTTAAAGTAAATAAAGGTTGGATATGATTATAAACATTATAAGAGCAAGTATATCTATAACAAAACACAATAAAATTTTTTTTTAGAAATATTTCAAAACATCAGCCAGTTTAAGAAAAAGTAAGGAAAACGAATGTCAACGTTACTTAGAGGGGCAGTGTTCATTGTAACCCGGGTCCTATGGAAAAAACCCCAAGCCATATTTACTTTCAATATAGCCATTGTACAGTTCAGACGTATTTTAAAAGGCTCATAAATAATTCCAAGTAAAAGAAATAAGTATATGTGTTACAAATAGATAAAGGAAGAAAGTATAAGTAATTAGCATCAGAAAAATAAAGAACACTAAAATGTATAATTGAACAAACTAGTAAAGTAACAAAACTAAATTTGAACTTCTGTTTGGAGATAATATCCGACCAAATTTTTATTTCTACTTATAAAAACAGTAACTATCAAATTCAGTGACCAAAATTAAACACATAAAACTATCGTTAATATTAAAATATAAATTATTTGGAGAACTAGAACATTTAGGGCTTTGTAACACTTCGTATAATTTTAAGCATTTCATTGTATTAGTTGTAAGAGATCTATATTCTGATTGCATATTTAATAGGTCAAAACCCTTTAACCCGAGTTAAAAGAGACATACATATATTGTTATCTATCTATATAAAAGCGAAATGGCACTCATTCATTCATCAGCAGAACTAAAAACCTACTGAACCAAATGAGTTCAAATTTGGCAGTTGGACCTTTAGACGCGCACTAAGAACGGATTTTGAAAACATCCCAAAGATACCCCCAATATTCGCGTTTTTCTAGCGATTTTGTGCGTTTTCTCAGCTTTTTCGAGAATTAATTGGCAGAAAATGTTGAAATTTGGTACTTAGGTTCGTTTAAGGCCTAAAAGTAGTCTGTTAAAAAATGTTTGAGATTCTCCCAAAATTACGCCAGAAATAGGCGTTTTTCCATTTTTCCTTGCGTTTTCAATGCGTTTTTGATCATCCTCAAATTACGCCCAAACGGATTGGAATGAAATTTGGTATGTAGCTTCCTCTAGGGCCTTAGGCGCTCTCTAAGAAAGGGTATGAAAAATTTCGAAATTTTAGGAGGGGTTTGGGGGATTAAAGTTACTAAAATCATAATTTCAGATCTTTTATTATTATGACAATAGTGCTTTTATTAATTTAAGATCTATATATATAAAAGCCAAATACCACTCACTAACTGAACACTTCAAAAGATTACAATTATTACGTTAAAAAGACTGAAAATACTAACCACCACGGGCAACGCCGTACGTGTCAGCTAGTTTTGTATATAATTAGTAATTTGTTTGATATACAATAATTTTTAAATTCCATAAAAACTGTGCTCTGTAAAGGTTTGAAGCCTAAGTACTGTAATATATGAATTCAATATATTTCTTACAGAATAAATAAGACTTGTTACAACAAAAAGCCTATTGTTATTGATTTCTCAGATAGGCCTAGTTTATAAAATTATTCTGTTACAAATCACTTACCAACTGGAGGTGGATTATTAAAATAATACAAGTAAATTCTCAACTATTACAATTTCGGCACACCAAAGTGTGACCATTTAACTTTATCAAATATTAGGACATTTTTAAACATTAGTAATATAAAAGAAACCAATTTTGTATTATGCTGTATTATATTTCAAAAATCTGTTGATATATATTTTTTTAATATTATAAATAAAACTGTTGATTTGGATTAAAAGCTTAACACAATTTTAGGTCAGGCATATACTGAACCAACAAACATTTCTTGAAAGGATTTACATTTATTACCATAGCAACCTAGTTGGCAAATTTAGAATCGGTTAATTTTTGTAATTTATATCGCTCCTGGGTTAGGTTTATTATATTAAGAAAATTCCTATCATTCACACAAAAACATGGCCCTACTGCGCAAGCGTCAGGATCTAGATATATCGCCCCACCATCCTACCCCGATCCAAGTGAAGGCCTACTGAATCTTCATTTCAGTAAACATATCATATTATACAATACTGTAATCTGTTTCCATTTCGCCGCATGGGTTGGTGAAAGAAGCCAGCAGGGGTAGAGCCCCCTAGTATAAACATAAGCGGCCTTATCCTGACTGTATAAATAAATGCGTTAAGTACATCTGTATATATAAAAGCCAAATACCACACACTGACTGAACACTTAAAAAGAATACAATTACGTTAAAAAGTCTGAAAATACCAACCACCACGGGCAACGCCGTACGGGTCAGCTAGTCTTATAGTATGTGCAGAAATAGATAAACAACTGATTCAGATCAACATCTTAGCTACACCATTTTACGTTAGGCCTATAATGAAACAACACGTTTCTCGAACGCATTTGCATTCATTACCATAGCAACCAACTGGGCAAATGTACAATCAGGTAATTATTCTTAACAACAAACAACTTTTTTAGGTTATGTTATCAAAATAAAAGCAAACGCATTACAGGTAAACCTTTAATAACAGCGCAGCCTTAGAAAAGTTTTTTTGAATATCGTTGAGAAACATTTTCATCAAAGAAATCAGTACAATGAAACAGTAAAACAATCTTGATGTAAACCCCCACCCCACCCCACCCCACCCCACCCCACCCCACCCCACCCACACATCCCTTTCGGGACAGATTTCTAATAAAACCTGAGTCTTTGTTTAATGGGAAATGGATTTCTTGAGCACGGCGAGCAATGCGGGAACGTCAAGCCCTGATTGTCTTCAATTCTTCCCTAAGGACTTCCCTTCTTACTGGACATTTCCTTAACCCTAGAGGACGCGATCAATAGTGGAATTACAACATTTCGATTCCAAAAAAGCGAAGGTTTTACAAATTCTATATATTGGAATTACAACATTTCGATTCAAAAGATGTTTTACAAATTCTATATATTGGGGTTACTGATGTTAGAGAATTATATCGAGAAATATATTAACGGCGAAGGTGAAATATATTTACATATGACTTTTAGCAATAATTTGAAGCCTTTTAAACGTAAACATGTAAAATCCCAAACATTAATTTTAGAATTGTATGACTTTTAAGGATAACTAGCTGACCCGTACGGCGTTGCCCGTGGTTGTTGGTATTTTCAGTCTTTTTGACGTAATTGTAATTCTTTTTATGTGTTCGTTGAATACCTGTGCGTATCCTACTGTGGTCATGAAAAAAAGTCTACGCTATTTAAGAAAGCACTGAAAATTGTATTCCTGTAAACTACCATCTAACATGAAAAAGCTATCGTTTTAATTTATAGTTTTTACTAAGTTTGACTTTCACTTAATTTCATTGACAATGTTTGCGAGCACCTACGGCCTTAGAGGAAGCTACGTACCAAATTTCATTCCAATTCGTTCTTATAGGGATTTTTAGTAACTTTGACCCCCCTCCCCAAACTACCCTAAAATTTCGAATTTCTTTTAACCCTTTCTTAGCGAGGGTTTAAATTAGCTGGGGGTCGTAGAAAAGATATTTGAATCACTTTGTAACATCCGCGTTAATTTAGGATGTAACAAACTGGTTCAAATAGAGTTTGTAATTTTAAATGTATAGGCCTAATTAGTATAAGATAAATATTGTTTAGTATTTAAATATACAATATACAGTATGTATCAAAATAAAGCTACGAATGTGATATTTTAATGGCATTTAGTTTAATTCAGATGGTTTGTTTAGTTTTCAATAAAATATGTTTAAACTCGTGTATGTTTATGGTTATGCATGGTGTCAAATAATTTGTTTGTTATTATTATTATTGATAGCGAAAATATGTTTTGAAAAGTATTAAAAACTTCATAGTTATGATATATTTTATATAAACAATATTTTAAGCAGCATATCTCTAAGTAGGCCTATATAGATATTTAATAACCAATGTTTGAGTTGAATTATAATTCTGTAAGCATTTTTATTTGTGTTTGTTTATAGTTTTTCAATCTAACCTTAAAAAGCTGTTGGTTTTGAAGAGTATTAAAGTGATTATAAATTTGCTAAGTAATGTTGCTATGGCAATACATGTAAACAAACATAAGTTTTTTATACGAACAGCTGTTTTTGTGAGCTATGGTTTTGAGTTCATACAATAAATGCTGTTCAGTTTCTTCCAAATTTGAAACTTTTTCGGGAAACTTTTCAAACTTTTCTTTACGTATAAAGTCTTTTAAACGTAAACGTGTAAAATCCTAAACATTAGTTTTAGAATTGTATGATTTTTAAGGATAATTTGGGGTCTTTTTAAACGTAAACATTTGAGGTTTGGAGGTGTTTTTCATTTTTTGTAAAGGACAATGTATTTATAATAATGTCCTAGGTCATAGATAATCAAATAACAGTTAAGACTTTTACCCGTATTGAATCCTTATCTAACCATGAGCGTGAACCATGATATCACAAATATTTCTCTGTGGTCTAGAAAAAAACGGATTGAAAATCAACAAGGCTAAAACGCACCCTATTATTTTTTGTTTCTCTCGACTGTTGATCA
Source organism: Philaenus spumarius (assembly GCA_018207615.1). Taxonomy (NCBI): domain Eukaryota; kingdom Metazoa; phylum Arthropoda; class Insecta; order Hemiptera; family Aphrophoridae; genus Philaenus; species Philaenus spumarius. The sequence continues at coordinate 9,941 of JAGFPH010020386.1, forward strand.
AAATAGACTTAGACAACTTTCCCAGACTTCAGTTTGATAACGACATCTTAGACTACCTGTAACGAAGTTAAGGACCTTGGACTTCTCATTGATAGTAAACTGACTTGGAGAGATTATGTGACTGAGACGTGTAAAAGAGTTTTTGTAATGTCTCTTATATTTCCATATTTTACGGTGTTGGCTAAGAGATTGCAGCGGGCACAGAATTACTGTATACGTTTTATTTTTTATAACGCGATGCTCGTGTTTCCCTTTATTATAAAAATCTCAACATCTTAAAACGTAACGAACTGAGGACATATATCATACTCTGATGATGTTACATTCTATTCTAGAAACTGGATTGCCGACTTACATGACAGAAATTTTTTTCTATATCTCTAACATAAGTGCAAAGAGCACTAGAAGAGGTGGTACTACTCTTGCCATACCTTTGCACCGGACTATGACGTATAATAAATCATTTACTGTGTCCGCTTGCCGACTGTGGAATTCGCTACCGGATGCAATTAAGTCTGCTGACGGCCGTGTACAGTTTTCAAAGCTGTTGATGTCATATTTATTGTACAAAGTGAATGGTTTTGAGGCGTGCATTAGAAGTGTTTAATGTTTAGTTGTATGAATGTTTAATTATTATTGTAATAAGTATTTAACCTGCAAGTATCAATTGCTGTTAATGTTTTTTTATAAATTGTATTAGCTACATTTATTTTTATTTTTTGTCTGTTAAAGAACTAATTATTTTTAAGAATATTATTTTGTAAATGTTTGTAATTTTGTAATGGGGTTAGGTGGAAGAGAGGACTAAATAATTCTAACCTCGCTCCCAAAAAATAAAGACAACATCAATCAATCTAAAGCCTTGTATTCTTATAGCATATACGTAAAAATGTTCAAATATCAATGTTGGTTTGTGCTATAGCTGATGCAATATTATGGCTCCAAAAGATAAACACGTTTTGTACTTAAACTTTGCTCATATCTGCAATTGTTTTAAAATGTTTTCAAAAAAAAATTTACTTTTTACACTTTTTTTTTTGTTAATGAATGGAGAGCGTACGGAAAAAATATAGCTACGTGTGACTAATACGTGACCTGTTTGCATTTGAATTTATAAAAGTTGCCATAATGTTTTTGGATCCTGATTGGTGTTTGACTATATCAATACACTATAATCCCCATTATTTTACTCGCTATCGCTCCCTCCTTGCGACTATAAAATACGTTTCAGCGCACAATCGCCCAGTTTTCCAATTAAAACCCCAATTCTACTTTCGCCGTACAGGCGCGGCTACTTAATGAGAACGTCAAACTACCCTTATAACTCCCGTGGCGGTAACAACGGCGGAATTGCGAAACAACCCTCCGATAAACAGACCCGGTGTGGTTGCGGTAAATTTCTAAATAATTTAATATTGTTTATTGCAATTGTTTTGGAAATACCCGGCGAAATATCATTAGAGTTGTGTGTGCGGTGAGCCGCGACGGCCCTCTAGAGATAGCGGTGGATTTACCGTCCGTACGCGTCATAATGAATTCATATTTAAATGGAAAGGTAATACGGTGGTGAAATTAGTAGCATTGTTTCTATCAGCATTTACCTATAATTTAAAAGTAGAAACATACAAATGCATATGGATATTTTACTTTCTTATGGTTATTTTTCATTTTTGTTTGCAGGTAAGTTGAAAGCTGTTCAAGTCTTTTATGGTCGCAATATCAAATTTTGTAAGTACTTAATATGTTATTTTTACACAGTTTTACTTTCTCACTATACTATAGTATAGAGAAAGTATAGTGATCGCAAAAAAAATCGATGTTGAGATTTTTGTGGAAATATCCATTTTGGGACCCCCTGAGTCCAACAAAGTGGTTTTTACAAAATGTCTGTCTGTATGTATGTCTGTATGTATGTCTGTATGTATGTCTGTATGTCTGTATGTCTGTATGTATACAAAGCTAGAGAGAAAACTATTCGATCGATTTCAACCAAATTTGCACCAGACATGTCAATTAGGCCTGTATAGATGCACGAAAAAGGGTTTTGAAAATTTTTGAAAAACAACCCCCTTTTTGGCCAAAAAATCAGTTATTATTTTTTAATAAAAAAACGGCTATAACGATTTTGATAAAATTTAGCTTATTTGTAGCCTTTAATGTGCCCTACCATATTCAAAAAACAGCATCTTTCTAAAAATTCTCGTTTAGCTAATAATAATAATAATAATTGATTTTTGGGGGTTTCTTGGCGAAATGGCGAAAACTATCCGATCGATTTCAAACAAATGTGCACCAGACATGTCAAGTAGGATTATATAGATGCACGAAAAATAGTTTTGAAAATTATTGAAAAACAACCCCCTTTTTTGTAAAAACCCCCAAAAATCAGTTATTATTTTTTTTATAAAAAAAACGCTCTAACGATTTTGATAAAATTTGGCTTATTTGTAGCCTTTAATGTACCCTACCATATGCAAAAAACCGCATCTGTCTAAAAATTCTCGTTTAGCTAAAAATAATAATAATAACTGATTTTTGGGGTTTTTTTGGCAAAATGGCGAAAACTATTCGATCGATTTCAAACAAATTTGCACCAGACATTTCAAGTAGGCCTGTTGAGATGCACTAAAAATGGTTTTGAAAATTTTTAAAAAAACAACCCCCTTTTTGGCCACAAAATCAGTTATTATTTTTTTATAAAAAAACGGCTCTAACGATTTTGATAAAGTTTTGCTTATTTGTAGCCTTTAATGTGTCCTACCATATGCAAAAAACCGCATCTTTCTAAAAATTCTCGTTTAGCTAATAATAATAATAATAACTGATTTTTGGGGGTTTTATGGCCATAAAGGGGGTTGTTTTTCAAAAATTTTCAAAGCAATTTTTCGTGCATTTATAAAGACCTAATTGACGTGTTTGGTGCAAATTTGTTCGAAATCGATGGAACAGTTTTCTCTCTAGATAATAATAATAATATTTATTAGTTAATCTCCAACTTTAATAAAAAATCACGTCTCCTACCCCACCCTACAAGTCTCAGTGAATCTGTTTAATAATTTAAATATGTTTGTGAGAAAGTATGTGCCAGTTCCTGGTACCGTTTATTTTGTAAAGCAAACAAATATAATTCGATCACGCAGCTGAACCGCTGACGTGAGTTGAGCGACTTTCCAAAATTACTCACGGAGGCGCTGATTAGATGACTGCGTGCACGAAATATATTGGTATAATTTGTTTGCGCCCCAGCCTCCCGCTTCAGCTCACTCGGTGCTTCGTTCCGCTCGAAGCGGACAAAGTCGCTGTCGGCCTCGGATCGTAGCTGCCCAGCGACCACAGGATTAAACAGACTGGTCATGCCTTAAGCCTGTACATTGTGGGAATTTAAGCTATGTCGGCCATCTTGTGTGAGGATAGAAACGTCGAGCGGGCCTAGAGAGAGTGAAATTTTCAGTGCGCCCTTTTCATTCACACCGTGGTTTCAGTAGCTGAAAATGCTCGACAATCTTTAAAATATGACAAACTTACAGTTTAATAGTGTGGGACGCTAATGGTGTGTTGAAAATAAAAAATGGTTTGGCACTTTGAAAATCGAATAAAGTCCAAACTGTTTTACACTTTTTAATTCGTGACATCGAAAAGTTGCATTGCAAGAAATTTTTTTGTTTTTAGGGCAGGTGCGTCATGTAAGCGAGAGAAATGTAGCTGAAAAGCTACATTTTCCGAAAAGTATTGTTTGAAAAAAAGCTATTGTAGTTTCTATCATACAACAGTTTAGAACACGATCTTCGTTTCGCGGGTAATGTGGCAACATGTACCGGGCGGCCGGCCGGCGACTCGCGACTTGTGAGTATTTGACTCCGCCATATTGTTTGAGTATTTGACTCTAAAACTGGCTTCATTCTTGCGTTCGACTTGTCCAGTCTATTTAATTCTGTGGTCTATGTAGCTGCCCTACAATACAAGGATTTAAACCGGATTCTTTAATGGTATTTTTTGTTTTAATCGATTTTGAGGAAACCAGATGGGCTATAAGGTCGTGCTAAAGAACAAAATGTGCAGAATAATATCCTATATACTTTTTTTTATATAACCCCAAAATGTTTTATTTTAGTAAGTACGTAAAATCTAAAAAAACGTGTACTTCGGTTGTTAGTTTTTACTTTCTCACTATACTATATAGTATAGAGAAAGTATAGTGATCGCAAAAAAAATCGATGTTGAGATTTTTGTGGAAATATCCGTTTTGGGACCCCCTGAGTCCAAAAAAGTGGTTTTTACAAAATGTCTGTCTGTATGTCTGTATGTATGTCTGTATGTATGTCTGTATGTATGTCTGTATGTATGT
>JAGFPH010020387.1:0-14285 GCA_018207615.1 Philaenus spumarius
CATCCCGTTCTGACCTATATTTCAAATTTCAAGTCTCTAGCTAATCGGGATGTTAGTGTAAACTCGATTGCAAAGTTCCACCCGGATAGACAGACTGACATGACGGAAACCTAACTAATAAAAACGTGTTAAAAAGAAATTTACACGGTAGCCTACAGAGTCCCCATTTGTGCCGCTATTCGACTAGCTGTAACTTTAAGATATTTGGCAAGAGGTGATTCTTTCACAAGTTTGCAGTATACCTACATTAAAAATTTCAAAACAGATCATTTCGCGAAAATTTAACGGGAATGAAACTCTTCAATTAAATTTGAAATCTGTTCCAGGTTCCATGCAATGGTAGGCATCTTCTAAACTACACTGTTGTCAACAATCCAGATCACTTCAACAACTGGACCGGTGCTCTATAGGCCTCATATTAACTTAGAAAGTGAACGACAAGGGAATTCGTGTACAAACTACAAATTATAACAATTTTACATTAATTTCTGAAAACTAACATCTCTTATTCAATTAATTAGCAGTAGCCTAGTCAAATTAATGTAACCAAAAAACAAAAAATGGTATAGTTTTGCAAATTGGCTTAAAATGTCAGTTAAGGCTTCTACTTTATCATACTAAAAGTCCCCTAACTTGAGACTTAAGCTTTCACCGCCATCTTGGATTTTAAGTACAATTTTCTGGTTTTTCTAAATTATCTCATAAAGTATTAATATTTTACATACCATATGCAATTACAAAATTAAAGTACATAAAAGTTACTAAAAAAATTGTATTTACAGTTTTCTTGTAACTCCAACTGTTTCAGGGAAATAAGTACTTTAATATGTAATTTTTCTAATTTTTAGGTACAATTTTTTAGTTTTTCTTAATTATCTCAAAAATTATTAATATTTTACATAACATATATAATTGCCAAGTTGAAGTACACAAATTTTACTACAAAAAGTGTGTTTACTACTGTTTTATAACTCCATCCGTTTTAGAGATATATGCACCTTAATATGATAATTTAAATTTTTTGCCATTTTACCCTGTATGTGGGCTATTAAAGAATATACAGGGTATTACTAAAAGGTTGGGCTGGCTATGCATTTTCATATTCTATGTGTGATTCTAAGCTGAAAATGAAGAATTACATTTTTTCAATTTCCAATTTGTTTAGCAGCTAGACATCATTTTGTTTTGTTTTACAAAAACTCACTGTACCTCTGGAAATAGATAACATATCGAGTTCAAATTTGGAATAAGCATTTTATAATGTTACGATTAACAAGTGTACCAAACACAAAGAATTTATTTTTATAGTTTTCAAAATGGAGGCCGATACAAATTTTTAATATGGAATATCTTGAAAACCGTTAACTTTACAAACAATTTACAACTTATTTTCCTTTTTTAACGACAGACAAAATGCTTTTTTTGTAGTTTCAGTAGGTCAAAGGATAACTGAGTTATCGACAAAAAAATAAAAACATAATTTTAGCCGTAATCCATTTTGTATAAAAAAAATATCCAAAAATATCTTTGATCAGACTCATCAAATTTCAAAATGGCTGCCATTTAAAAATTTTAAAGTCAAATTCCATGAAAACCGCTACTAAAACAAAATTTTACTAGACACTAAATTTGAAGCCCTTTTCATTTCAAATCGAATGACACTTTTTGCAATTAAAAATAACTAAAAAATTTTTAAATTAAAAAAATTATGGTTTTATGCTAATTTTGGTTTTTGTAGACAATTAAGAAGAAATTATGTTTTTAGTTTTTTGTCGATAACTCGGTTATCCTTTGACCTACTGAAACTACAAAAAAAAACATTTTGTCTGTCGTTAAAAAAGGAAAATATGTTGTCTCTTGTAAATTGTTTGTAAAATTAACGGTTTTCAAGATATTCCATATTAAAAATTTGTAACAGCCGCCATTTTGAAAATTATAAAAATAAATGCTTTGTGTTTGGTACACTTGTTAATCGTAACATTATAAAATGCTTATTCCAAATTTGAACTCGATATGTTATCTATTTCCAGAGTTACAGTGAGTTTTTGTAAAAAAAACAAAATGGCGTCTAGCTGCTAAACAAAGTGAAAATTGAATAAATGTTATTCTTCATTTTCAGCTTAGAATCACACATAAAATATGAAAATGCATAGCCAGCCCAACCTTTTAGTAATACCCTGTATATTCTTTAATAGCCCACATACAGGGTAAAATGGCAAAAAATTTAAATTATCATATTAAGGTGCATATATCTCTAAAACGGATGGAGTTACAAAACAGTAGTAAACGCACTTTTTGTAGTAAAATTTGTGTACTTTAACTTTGCAATTATATATGTTATGTAAAATATTAATCATTTTTGAGATAATTAAAAAAAACTAAAAATATGTACCTACAAATTAGAAAAATTACATATTTAAGTACATATTTCTCTGAAACAGTTGGAGTTACAAGAAAACTGTAAAACAATTTTTGTAGTAAAATGTACTTTAATTTTGTAATTGCATGTGGTATGTAAAATATTAATACTTTATGAGATAATTTAGAAAAACTAGAAAATTGTACTTAAAATCCAAGATGGCGGCGAAAGCTCAAGTCTCACGTTAGGGGACTTTTAGTATGATAAAGTAGAAGCCTTAACTGACATTTTAAGCCAATTTGCAAAACTATACCATTTTTTGTGTTTCTTTATGAATTTTAAAGCTTAATTGACTGGGCTACAGGTGCAATTTAAATTCTAACGCTATCATATTTAAAATTATTAACCTTCTTAGAAGATCATCTACCGGACAATTTTCTATGACGTATGAAAATAAAGCTGTAATTGTTAGATTACTACTAAGAGAAAACTTTTCATATTGAAAACAGAACAAATACTCTAATTTTAACTATTCTGTTGTTCTTAATTTCAGTTTTTAATGAAATTATTCTCATAATCCATCTAACGTAAGCATATGAAAGTTGGTCGATTCATTTGATCTATTTAACTTGTAACAAACTATAAGCATCCTTGAAAAATAATAAAAAAAGGAAGGAAACAAAATACATAACACTATTCTGAAACCTTACTATTTATTTATATTTTACAAATTAGTAAATATCAATCAAAAATAACAGTTGCATTACAAATTGTTATATGTATTCCATAAATGATATTAAAATGTACGTATAGAAATTATATATCTATGGAAAAGTTTATAAACTAAATTAAATCAAAACGCTAGAAATACTGTGCACATTAAATAAGCAATCGGAAATAAATTATTGCAACCAGTAATAACTTCCTATGCAGACAAATTAATACACTCTGAAGTATTTCCTTCCTGAAATTGTTCCAAACTAAATTTAATTCAGTGGTGTATTTTATAAATATTCGTGGCATTAAATTATTTAGAGAGGGCTACACATTACCAGCTAAAATGCCTTTGCATAAGTAAATTTGCAAATGACGAGAGGACATAATATATGCATGTTAATTCCAAAGTAGTATCCACAGCAAATAGAAACATTGTAAAACGAGTATCCAACTGTTGATAGAATACAGCATACAGAGGGTTTTAATTGAAGTTGTAGATGTAAACAATTGTAGTGCCCGTGCTAAAAGTCTGGATTGTTATAACTACATTGGAAATAATTAAACTAATATCTTTTTATTAGTTTTCTTAGACGTCTTTACTTACCCCAGTTAGACTATTTATATTAACACGTTCACTGCTCCGCAAATTTCGTATTTCCTAAGCTAGGAGATGACCTTTTATTTTTATATTCAGGCCTATAGTCCAAATGAGTAGAAATATCTTTATTTTTTTTTATTTTTAAACCTTTCTACGTAATAATCACTAATATTTTAAAGCGGACGCACATGTGTTTCCATAGCACATAGGCTTAAAATTGGCGTGCGAAGCACGCGATGCTCTGAGTATTGAAAATTCTCCCAATACGGGGGTTGGCGCGCGAAGCGTTGTGTATTTAAAATACTCCTAATATGCGTCGTCCGCTTCTCATAGTGTTCAGTGTCAAGCTCACACGAGCTTCCTTAGCAGTGAACGTGTAAAACTGTACAGCGCAAGTAAATAAAATGCCGTAACTAGGCTACTACTTCATTCTACTCCTCTTATTGTTATAAAAAACTAAAGTAGTGTTTCTAAAATGGTAATACGTATAAAAAGTATTACTTCAAAGATGTACTGTATAATATGTTACAAAGCAAATTGCTCCTAGCTTTTCTTTGCTAAAACTTCAATATAAACATTGAGAATATATTTATCACACTCGGGAATTAATATTTATCACGTGAAATGTTCGTAAAAGTTGTCTTATTTTCAATAAAAATATGAGTATTTAAATCAACCGAATTCGTGTTTACTTAGATCTTTGTAAAAGGCAGAATGTATTTAGATTTTAGCTTTTCTCGCCTTAAAAGAATCAAAGTTAGTAAGATAGTTTGTTTTTTTTAAATAGTATTAAGTGTTATAAACAATTGACTGTGCAAATAAATTTACGTGTAAAATAATATGTTACTTTATATTTGAACAAGATTTCAAACATCGTTATATTTTAATATTTTGCTTATAAATTGTTTGTAGAATAAATCATGTTTTCACACTGAAATTCAAAATAATTTATTAGATTATATAATATAATATTCATCTGAAAGTCAAACCTGCAAAATAATTCAATATATTTGGGGATAATGAGAATATGTTTAACTCAATGATTATATGGTATAAAACGTAGGTTATATTGGTTTAACTGCCCATGAAAATATTTTATAACGTCAGTTTTATTTAAATGGTGTTTAAAAGAGGTTTATGGGTGTACAATTGCACAGTGGATTCAGCTTAGTATTTCCTGAGGACTTCTTTAATTTTTATTAAAAGTATATTTTATTTATTCAACATTAAAAAATTAAACAGTTACTATTTTATCCGGTTAATTTATAGTTAAATTATTATTAAAAACATACTTTTAAAACATTCACAGATGTTATTTAGTTATCTTTGACTAACAAACTAGCAATCAAGAAAATATAATCTGGAGACTTATGAAACGATACTTTGTCTTTTTTAACATTGGTATTGATTGGGATTCAATAGCAGTATGATACATCGTACATCTTTTCAACAATTTCCAGTCAACATCAATAAACTGAAATAATTATTGGGATCCGACCCACAACCTAAAACCGTTAACCAAATCGATAACAGAAATGCGATTCTTTATGAGGGCGAGGAGTGGTGCAGTGGAGTGGATAGCGTAGTCGTAGTTGTAAGAAATCGCATGCGCTTTGCTAGTTCTCTGTCTTCATTAGTCCAACATAAATAAAGTTTAAATAACTGATAAAACGTATTTAACCTCTAACAGGACTGAATGTACGAATGTATGAAGAAGCATTAATAAATTTCACGTTCGAGGAGAAGGAATTGGTGTTGGAAAAGTTAAAGGTGTACAGTACATAAATATAAGATTTTGATTGGAAGTAAGAAATACAATAGATTTTATTATGTTGATTAAGTAAAAACATAAGAAAAAAACGCAAAAAAATTCAGTCATACTAGAAACTTGAAATTTTTCTTATGCTCTTGTTGAGCAATGAAAGGCTCTTTTTATTACGCTTCATTTCACGAAAGATGTAAAGGAATTTAATTAAAATTGCTTGTGCAATTTTTCCGTTTAAACCATACAATTTACCCTTTAAAGCCGTCTTAAGGGGCGGAATGGCGTGACATATTATTTACTTCATTCTTATGCTGAAAAAAGCATTAGTGCCAAATTTCAATATGATAAATTACATTTACATTACAAATATGTTACGATTTACTGTCTACTGTATTTGGTTTCAGTGGAAAACGGTTTTTTTTAAAAATTTGCGTTTGTTTTTTACTGAACTATTTCACATACTTATCTCCAGAATTATATTCTCTACAAGTTGTGTTTAATAAGTTTATGGGTTTATACCCATTTTACTAAGCTAATGTACTAAAAACCTAAAAAACACGAATTTTATTTGCCTTTTGTGTCAGATATTTAACACAATACAGTACTTCCAGATGTGGGACCTATTTTATTCAATTTGTCTGCTCATTTTACATAAAATATATTTGATTTACTCCTTAATTAACGCAGTCCATATTTCATTAGGGATCTTTCCTTTTTAACGAAGCATTTCCGAACCTATGTTTATATGAACTTTTTTTATTACTTTTTTCTAGTGGAATCAGCAACGAAAGTGCTCGGATCATTATGCGAATCACTCTGTGCATGTTACTCAGGAAGGTCTATTTATATAAAGTTTTTTCCTATTAGTTCTGTAGTTTCAGAGAATAGCCCGAATAATTTATAAACAACAACTTGTGGCCTCTCTTTAGTGTAAAAATATATTACATAAACAATGCATAAAAGAAAAAAGTTATTAAATGATTAGATAGCGATCACACAATTAGAGTAACACAATCGAAGAAGATAAACAAATCGCAAGTAGGCCTATCTCTTTCAGTAAATATAATAAAATAAACAAAACTTATAAGGCAGGGGAATTATTGAAACGTTTACGAGAAGTTTTGTGTTTATTTTTGTTTTGTTTAGTGCCGTCTTTACTGTAACTAGGTTTAACCGTTTGGCCGGTCAAACTCTCCAGCTTTAATTTCACCCATTCTATGACTACAGTAATTACGACGCGTGCCAATACAGCTTGTTTATAATTTTAGAAGTTTGTCTATCTGATGACGGTTTAATAGACAACTTCATTCATGAAGAAACAGTAATATTTTTACGATCTTGAAAAATTCATGAAAGTTTATCACTTGGTTTACACAAATGTGAAATATTTTATTTTGCTCAAGTTGTCAGTTTCAAGATGGCTGTAGCTCAAACTTTTCAAAGTTAAATATCTAAAAAACTAAAGATTTTACGATAAAATGTTAAGGTACAAAAAATTTAGACAATTTGAAGACAAATCCTATTGTATTTCACTTTCATAATTGAGTCAAGGGTAACAGAAAATACAATAATTCTGGCTAAAAGTGGTTTTCGGTGATTACTACACTACATTAATGGAAAGTAGTAGGACTTATGTTTATTGTATTATTTGATTGTTTTGACCTGCTCAATGGCGTGGTAAAAAGTTTGGATACAATAAAAAACAATAACATCGACCAAAACATAGAATATATATTTATAAATGATCACAGCTATTACTTTCCAATTTGTAAAGCTACACACATATAAAGTACATAATATATAAATATATACCGAGCTAAGCCGTAAAACAAAAGACAAAACGTTTCCAGTTTTTAACTCATAATTCCACAATCATGCTTAGATTGGTATAGCCCGTCTCAACTTAAGTTGAGGCAAGGAGGGTGGGTAATTAGGGTCGGTCTCAACCGTCATAAAACTGACCCTTATTAATGCAGCCTGAGTGAACCTGCAGGACACTCTAGTATAAAATTGCAAGTATGTATGTCTTAAGTCAAAACGAATAAACGATATCATATTTCGTTTCATGATATTTTCCAGATAATTTTGATACCAAATTTGATTACATTTGGTCAACTTTGAGCTGTACTAGCATTGTAAACTTTCTTAGTTGAATCAACATTACTAATATGGTTTACAACAATAAAGACACAACAATGTACTAGAGAAATTCATATTTAAAAATGTAATAAATAATCATTATTTGAGAAAAAATTCGATACTTTGTTGTTATTTATCATAATACAAACAATTGTGTGTTTGACCCATGTTAATCGGCCCAATAAATATGTTAAAAGATTGATTCTGGAATTACAAATAGGAAATTCGCAGTATGAAATTTGAAGGTGTTATAGTGTTCAATTTTATTTAAAATAACATATCATTCTTAACTTTTTAAGTGTTGCTACCAAAATTAATAAACTCTCAATAGGGCTATGTATTTAAATTCTACTTAAAATTAATATAAGTATACTAAACACTGAATGGTTGTGAGTTGTGTTGAATTGTAACACCCGTTACATTAAATTAAGTAACATCCGTTACGCGAATTACTCATTAAATTATAAAACTAAAATTAAAATAATAATACCAAAACATTAGGGAAACAAAACCTTTTACTTTTGCAGGAAAAGTATTTTCCTAAGGTGTTTGTTCATTTTGTAATACTAACTTTTGTAAAAAAAATGTAACGGGTGTCACATCACGTATTACTTAAGTTTAAAGGCAAATTACAAATGAAAAGACAATATATTATCTTAAATTATGGCATTAATAGTTAGAGAAGCGAGAGAATAGTTACAAATAGTATTAAAGATAAAAATATGTAACGTATGTGTATATCCTTGAAAAAAGGTTTATTGTATTATTGAAACAGTCCATTTTATATAATAAATGGTATTTTGCACTATTCTTTTTTTTATTTATTTCTCGTTTTCATGTATTAAAATATAAGTTTTATTTGAAACAAATAACTAACTTTATAGGGTAATATTATTCATACCCTGGTGTTATTGAATAATGTATGGCCAAAGAACCTGTATATAGGCCTACTTTCATACTTTCATAGGCCTTTAATTTGAACTACTGTATATTTTTCTATATTTATTCTAGAAGTCTCTTTTCGACTTACAGAAAATACTTGTTAACAGATAACAAACACCTGTCGTAATCAGTAGTCTAGTCTAGTAAGTGTGTCCGGCCAGAGTATGAATGCGAGTAGTGAGTGAGTTGACGAATACCACAGTTGCAGGGCCGGGCAGAGCGGCTGGCTGGGGGGGGACGATTGTGCGCTACGCGGCGGGGGGAGGGGACCGGAGCGTGAGAGAAATAATGATAATATCTTTAAAAAACGATTCCGATACGACCATTTGACCAAGTTAATATCTGAAAACGGCAAAATTCTTTTAAAATTTGTATTTACAAAATGACTACCTGCGATTTAAACAAAATATTAAAGCAAAAAAATCTGTATAAAACTTTTTATAAATATATTTTTTTTTAAATCATCACAATAGCGTGAGTGTTTTATTCATATCATTTACAAAATAACTTACAAAACAAAAATCGGATAATAATTATGGAAATTATTCGTAGTACAAAATTGCCGCAGAGGTGTTGCCATCTATCGGGCCAAAAACACAACTTTTTCAGGGATGTTTAGCCTTAAAGTGTTGTAACTGTTTTTTTCCAATACAAGAAATTACAAAATTAAATTTGTATTATTATTGATAAAGCGGTATTAATTATATTGCATTAGGCCTAATTAAGGCTCGGCTCCCTACATTCAAAACGGCGAAGTTGGCTACCAATTTCAATGTTAAATAACCAAAACATACCTTCACTATTATTTAAGCATATTTTTGTGTTGTTTTTGTCAAAAAACGAAAGCTGTATTTTTTTCTTAAAGTAAAATAGATTGTGGTTGTTGATTGTTAAGATTTTGTGCACTATCTCTTTTTGCAACTGTGTAAAGAATTCATAAAGTTTACTGTTTTTTACTATTTATATCATATGTTTATGAAAACAATAAAACAGTTTTTGAAAATGTATTTAGCAATCAACATCCGCATATGACAGTACTTCAAAATAAAACCAAATTTTTAAATTTATTCCACGAATTAACAGAAAAAATGACTTATTCTGTAGCATAGCTCTTATGGGAATCAGATTCAATATGGCGGACAGGGTAGCGCCTCCTTAAGCCGGCCGATTAACATGGTACAAACACACAATTGTTTGTATTATGATAAATAACGATACAGTATCGAGTTTTTTTCTAAAAAAAATTTTATTTATTACATATTTAAATATGAACTTCTCTAGTACATTTTTGTGGCTTTATTGTTGTAAACCATATTAGTAATGCTAATTCAAATAAGAAAGTTTATAATGCTAGTACAGCTCAAAGTTGGCCAAATGTAATCAAATTTGGTATCAAAATTATCAGGAAAGTATCATAAAACGAAATATGATATCGTTTTTCATTTTTACTTAAGACATACAGAATTGAAATTTTATACTAGAGTGTCCTACAGGTTCACTCAGGCGGCATTAATAAGGGTCAGTTTTATGACGGTTGAGACCAACCCTAATTACCCACCCTCCTTGCCTCAACTTAACCTGAGACGGGCTATAGCACTATATAGCACTACTGCCTTTCCTAAAAAAAATCAACGTCTTCAAAGATACCAGAAGGGAGGTGTGTTGTAAATTTACGTCCCCACTTGTCATTTGCTACCAAATATTTGTTACAGCTAATGAGTACGTCATGTGAAGCATGTAACTTTATTATTTATCATGATATAAAATAATGGTCCAATTAAAATTTAGAATGTAAATTATTAACTCTTAAAAGAAAATGTTCGGTTACTGTTTTACGATTTTGAAATATCAACGGCTGAGATAGTACGTCATTTTGCAGGCGCCACAGTGGAAAGTTTTGTTGTTGTTATTTTCTAGTTCAAGGAACTGTACGTCAAATTCCAAGTGATCGGAATATTATCACTTTCTAAACCTTTTTTTATAACATAGGAGATAAAGTTTGTCAGCAACAGTCATGCGTTGTATAAAAAGTTTTGAATATGGTTTATATTAATTATTTACACAGATTAGGGCCTACTGAAGGTAAAAGATTTCTGAAGATTTTTTAACATATTTAGGAAACGCATGTAGACGTTAGTAATATTTATGTAGTTAAAGTGGTACATGGAACTTATAATCATGATTAAGGAAATAATAATAAAAACGGAATATCAATTTGGTTTCATATTGTGCGTGTGTGGATTTTGTATGAAGTTCCAACCGTTATAGTGGAAATTGTAATTAATAATAGAATAATTCGCCATTACAAACCTTGGATATGTTTTTATTATGTGTAAAACTCATTTCTGATAATTAAGGCTTGAATCCGATCTATTTTCAATCGAGATAGTGTAAAATAATATAATTAACTAAAGAAATTTAATGGTGTACGTAGTTTTTAAATTTATTTATGATATTGTAAATATTATACTATACTCAAAATAATAAACGAAATAAAACACACTATTTAGTTATTGTAAATAATAAATACCTTCATTACATGTAGTCGTTTGTAGATAAGACTACATTTGATTAAAGGTATACTATAAAATATATCTAGTTCTAATTCTAACAACAATGCATATATTATTTCACATTTCATGCTGTTGTCGAATGACCACTCGAACAATTTTTGATAAGCTTAAATTTGGAAATAATAACGAGTAAAGATTGTTTATTTCTGGGATTCAAAGCGTGGAAAATAAAGGTATTGATTTGATTTTCTTGTTTAATAATCGTTAAAAATTCGACATAGATTTGTTTGTAACAGTGTAAGGTATTTAAGAAGTTTTAAGAGAAATGTTGGAAATTAAATTAAATGTTAACTTTTTTTTTATATGGCAATCTAGTATAGCACCAATAAGCTATTTGTTTCGGACCTAAATTAATACGGTATTTTTACTGTTTTATCCACTGATAATCACTTAGTCTAGAATGAATACTACTCTTAAACAGTTCTATATACTGTTTAGATCTTAAATTATCTCTATATACAACAATTATAAACTTAAAAGTTATTAAAACTCTAATTTTTAAATATTTGAATCCTGTTTTCAAGGGTTAGTATTAATTAAGAATGGAATGAATAATAAATTGTGATATTTCTATTTAATAAATGGAGAGAAAACGTATAAAAAGAAAAGGAGAACAGTTGGAACTTAATATTTGATACTAAAGCAAGTCTACTCTGATAAATTTACAAAACGTACGTCTTATCTTATTAAACGAGCAATTCTTGTATATTTGTTTATAAATTTATTTCGGGGATCTCTCTAACGGTTCTAACGATTTTGATGTAAATTTGCATGTAGGGGTTTTTTGACGCCAGGAATCGAATGCGCTAGGTCTTATGTCTGCAAAAATGCGCATAAAATTTAAACTCTGAACTTCTTTTATATAGTGACCTCTGAAGTCACTAAGTATAGGCGAATAGAAAATATACAAGAATTGCTCGTTTAATAAGATAAAATTAAACATACATAAATCATTAACAATGTATCAGGTGGTATAATTTTCAACTTATTTCTTCATTCAAACACCAAACGTAACTAAAACATTATTTTTGTTCTGTTATAAACCATTCTGAAAACCTTTTTACCAGTTTCTGCATTCTTTGCATTTCCATGAAGGTAATATAAATTATCTAATGATTATAATAATAATAATTTGTTATTTCTAAAATACATAAACAATATCAAATATGGCCTTTTCGTTGGATAGGTTAAATAACTTACATGTACCTATAGAGGTTTTTGGACGTCAGGATTCAAATGCGCTAGGTTTTCTATCTGCAAAAAATCTAATATAATGATAGAACTAAATTACACTCATGTTTTTTTTTTAATTTAAATAAACAGTTCATTTGTACGTAAGATCGAAAAATATTCATATTTATTCAATATGCGATTCGTATTTACATACATTTTTCTAAAAAACAATTACAAAAAAATTAATCGATGCTCGGTCGCCCAGATATTTTTATTAAAATTTAGAGAGAGAGAGAGAGAGAGAGAGAGAGAGAGAGAGAGAGAGAGAGAGAGAGAGAGAAAGAGGGAGAGGGGGATGTGTGAGAGAGATAAACACTTACATAATTTCACGTACACTCTTCAGTCACAAGCAGCTAAGGTAAATAAATATTTTCATGTTTTGCCATTTCCGAAACATTCTTTACAACATGCAAAATGACGTAAATTATCTTTAAGCAAGTAAATCATTACCAGCTAAATTATTATGTCAAATAAAGTAAAATTATACTGTTTTAAATTATTCTGCGCATTCAAGTTTAAATACAATATACTTTTACTGCAGGTACACTTACAAACAGGTAAATAAATATTTTCATGTTTTGCCATTTCCGAAACATTCTTTACATCATGCAAAATGACGTAAATTATCTTTAAGCAAGTAAATCATTACCAGCTAAATTATTATGTCAAATAAAGTAAAATTATACTGTTTTAAATTATTCTGCTCATTCAAGTTTAAATACAAAATACTTTTACTGCAGGTACACTTACAAACAGCTGAGGTAAATATGGAATTAAATGTTTTATTACCTCGTTGGCTTTTATTTTCCTGAACATTTACTATGCTTTAAATGTACGTTATTAATAGTTATAATGTCAAATTTAATAAAATTATGCCCTTTTCAAATCGACTCTGGCAATTAAATGTACACACAGATTACTGTTATTGCAGAAATAAATTACACTTTCCCGCTTTACTGGCTATTACGGCTGGGTTCGAATAATAAAGTCTTTATACCCTGAAAAATGTTCGAAGAATAATCTGTTTGCTACTTCTCTAATAAACTTGAACTACATTGTAACAATTATATACGGCTTATATTATAGGTACCGCGTGTCCGGTTTAAACTTCTTCAAAACATCTTAATATAACTCAAAGTCTAGTAAGCCATATAATGCATCTGTATTGAATGTACACCTTCCGTCTTTAAATATCAAAGAAAAAATTGCTGTAAATTACAATCAGAAATTACTTCAGCCAGAGAAGATAAGAAATAGCAACATTAAAGCTCTACGTTGAATAATGCAGGCACCTGTGGGATAGACGAATCGATAATAGAGGTGAATTCTCCCATGTTTGGCTGTCCCTCGGAGGGAAATCAACGTTTGCTTCATAACTTAAGAAATACATTTAAATGCTATTAGCTTACGGTAACTCTACAGTTTTAAAATATACTTTATTTTTATTTATGTATATAACCTGCACACAATAAACTTTACTTAAAGTGTTACTAATAAAATGTCTAATTTAATTAAAATTTATATTTCATACGTTCAATTTATTTTGAAGGCTATTGAAAATTATATTAGGTTATCTAGAATTGTTTTTAGGGTTAGCTATATACCGTGTATTATTATTACCAAAGACTTTCACCAAATTCCAAACATTAATTGGTAAATAGTTTTATATTTCTAAACAAAATAGCACAGCTTACCTCTTAGTGACCTAATTAGATATGGATGAAATTCATCAAATGTTTGCTATAGTTGCAAAGTGGCTCAACTATTTTTCTAAACCAATCACAAATGTTCCCTCGCGTAGTATATTACGCGACCTGTCGGTAGCTATTTGTGGTAAAAGCTTTCCTCTGAGCCCAGTTTTTGAGGTCGGTTATAAGACGGTATGTCCACCTTCCATTGGCTTCTTTATCTCATTTCGTCTGCCAATTATTTAGTCTGGGTACTTTTAACGAGTGACGT